>JAQFZP010000573.1:0-32108 GCA_034695745.1 Geophilus truncorum
CTAGGGGAGACATTGAGAACTTAACTTTCAGAAAGTCTGGACTTTCTGAAAAAGTGGTTCAAGTGTGAACTAGGCATTAGACACATTGAAATTAATAAAAAAAAATTAAAGAGTTAATTTGCAATATTCATTAATAATTCACACGTTTCAACTCACGGTTACCTGATGGAGCGCTCAGATGCTCCTTTTTGTAGGCAAAATAATGCTATGATGACTGTAAGGCAGTACGTTTTGTTAGAATGCTTGATGTTCTCTGCAAACAGGATGTTGTGTTTTTGCAATTCGCCTCCTGATATTGAGTTTTTTTTTTTATTTTGTTTTGTGAGAGGTTGCGTATGGCCAGAGTAGCCGATGGCGACTTTAAGCAATACACACTCACTCACTCATTAATAATTCAGAATACACTATCTGCTGCTGTGTTTGTTTTGACTAATCACTTGCTAAATTCCGAATTCAAAGAACACATAGTTGCTTCCCTGCCATGCACTTAAAAATAAACTCACAAAATCGCTACATAGTCAAGACCCCATTCTCCATCACGCAAATTTTAATAATAGTGTCATTACCAAGCCCGTAAAATACATAACATCTCATAACCGATATCCTGACCCTCTAAACTCCACAAGAACAGACACATAAAAAAACAGCTAAAAGCCCTCTCTGTAAGTCACGTAACTAATATTAAATACTTTTGGTTTTGTGCCATAAACCGCGCAATTACCTTATAGACGACAGAGGTTAAATAAAAAAAAAAAATAAAAATAAAAAAAAAAAAAAAGTAAAATCAAGTAAAAATGCAAACAGTATCTATTAAATCTATTAATATCCCACAATTGCAGGAGCCCCAAAAGCAATACTCCGCCGCTACTCCTCCTTTATTGTCACGATTGGTTTTGTACAGTTAAGAAACAGTTCCCTGCGGTAGCAATTGTGCCCTAGATTGGCAACCTTCCCTGATTAAAGCTGTTTTCATCCCCAGGTGGGCTAAGGAGCAATCTCATTCCATTTGGACCTTTTCCATCCTCTGGTTTAGTGTTGCAGATTGCTTTCTACTTTTATTCCATTTCTTTTCCCTTTTCTCTTTTTTACGGCGATATTCTAACGAGGCAACTACCTGAAAGAGTTCAATTTACTCAGCGCACATCACCCCAGGCGCTCTTATAAAACTACAAGAGACTGCCTCAACAACAAGGGTTAACGCCCTCTGTTGAGGATCGGCGACACACTCGGGCTATTTTCTCGAATCCCGAAAATCACCAGTGTAAACTGCGGTCTTTTCTCGCCCCGTATATAATGACCAAGTTGTATCTGGCGGGCGTGAGCAATTGGTGTCGCGAAGCAGGTCTGAGCTACTGCGCATACTCGATGTGATCGAGATCGAGAATCGATGATAGTAGCCCTTGGGTTGTGCGAACAGAAGCAAGGCCAAGTTATAATAAGTATTTAGAAGTGTGTCTCCAAACTTTCTGAGTGCTGTTTGCTTTTTATTATTGTGTGGATTATGGCAAATGTCAAGGAAAAGGGAAATATCGACGAGTTAATTTTCCTGTCAATCAACATTGCTCACGAAACACACGGCAACAATTGTTTTATTTTACTTTATTTTTTCCTTGCTTTCATTTATGCGATTTTCTTTGTGAGGTGTAGCCGGTGCGGGTTTGACAAAATAATTTTTGAGACAATTATTCACATTGTTAATGGTAATTATGCAGTTGTTAAGGCGACAAAGAAATGCATTGCATTGTTAATAATTTTAATTTTTTTTGATTCTCGAATATAGAAATCTCAAAGAAAATAATCATAACAATTTCTCAAAATAATTGTTTAAAAAGGCATAAAGTGTTAGAATAAGACTGTTATTATTTTAAACAATTCATGCCTTTTAAAACAATAATAGAAGACTATTATTATTTTAAGTTAATACCGTGCTCATTTTCCTCGCATCGACGTGCAGATACTACAACAAAACTCGAATATCGCACAAACATCAAATCCCCCTATTAGTAGATTAAGCACTAAACCAACACGATAATAATTAATTGCAAACAAGGGTTGATGTTGAGAAACTCAACTTTAAGAAAAAGTATATTAAAATTAAAATAGCAATTTCCTAAACTCTCACAGCAGTTACCTTAAAGAGCCCGGCCATATACCGAGTTTTATACATCGATATGCAACGAAAGAACAGTTACATGCGCAGCAACATCACCTGTTGGTTCCCAAGCGCAACCAACACCAAAATACCACATACAAGTACTGTAGTTTCCTTTTGCACCATCAGCTTGAAATAACGTATGCATTCGTCAGTATAATATTGAATAGGTACGGTAATGATTTCAACTGCGTGTTTTCCCCTATTTACTTTTAGCAATTTAAATGGTGGTTCGTGATAAAACGCTTTTGTTTTAAATGTAAAAAAGACTTTATACTGCCTTTGAAAATGGGAAATGAAACCAGATGTTGAATTCAATTCAATTTTAACCGGAAATTAAAAGCAAATAAGACTGAATTTAAATTTTTATCTCCTGACTTGAGAAATGATCAGTTTCATAGCTCTAGTTCTCCATCACAAACTTTGCTTTTCGATGGGTCTACTTTTTCTTCACACTTTTTCGATCCTTTAAATCCTGATATATCTGCAATTTCTCATTACACAGACGGAAATTCTCTTCGCCACTCGCCAGGGAATTTCGCTTTTTCATATTTCACTTGTTGTTTTCGCAGTTTCTGCAACTTCCTCTCCTAATCTTATTTTTCCCTTCACTATATATTTTACATAAATGAGTAATTTGGAAATACAAAATCCCAGCTAAACCATAACATCCCAACTGCTGCGATTTTTCCTCCTTGTAATTTATTTTCAACTCATGAAAAAGAAAAAAAAATTTCACACATAAAAATTCAAAAGCGAACATTTCACTATATTTCATTTGTGCAATTTGTCTTTAACACCGCACGTTATTTTACTTCATTTTCCCAACTTTAAATACCTCATTTAACCTTTCGCTTATTAATAAAAATAAAAAATAAAATAAAAATTTTTTTTTACCTTAAAATCTGGTATTTCTTCAAACTTCTTACAACTTTAGAAATTTCTTGTCGTTAAATTAAAACTTGGTCACAGTTCTTGAAGATAAATAAATAACTTAATATTCGATTTAAATTCAAATCGATATTCACGAATTGTAATAACTTCGTTAATTAGTATGTTGCACATGACAGCTGGAATAAAAGTTTGGAATTTGAAGTGATGATAATAGTTCGACAAATTCAGAACACCTGGGTTCCATCAGAACATGCAAAACGTTAAAAAATAATAACGGCGTGAACATATGCACGTGTAACTAATTCACATTTCCGTCTTCTTTTTCCCCCGTACACACAACGATGCCAAATGCCTCTTTAATAACGTAGTTAAGATGATGATGTCTGTAGTAATTGTCTAGTTCAACATGGTCGCATTGCTCGTGACGTGATGCAAAGGTACACAAACACTTTGACATTTCTTCGAACCACAAGTCGGTTGATTTAATTCGTCGTAATCTTTTCCGGCGCCATTTTTGCTACTTCCGTAATAACAAAGCACGTGATTTGCTCCTGCAAATCAAATCGCTGTATCGCTATCGGTATGTTAAAGAGCGCGCTCTAGGGATTGTTTTCGTAATTGCTTTTCGCTCGAGTAAATACCTCAGAGCATACGATGTATTCAAATTAAATGTCAGTATTTTCTATTCAGTAATGATAATACAAATGGAATATTTCATCTAAACCAATACATTAAAATTCGTTCTTTAGAGAATTAAATGATTAAAGGTTTAAATGCCGTTTTGATACCTACGCATTAAGTTGATCAAAACTAGCTGCACATTGAGATTAAAATAAAATATTAAATTCGCTTAGAAATGAGCAACACACAACTCAGTAGTAAACAACTTATGTGGATTTCCAACTGTTTTATTATTTTATTCAGTTTGGCAAACTTAAGACTTCCAAACTTGGCATCAAATAAAAGTACAAAACTCAATCTTTGTTCGTGCTGAAACAAAAACTATTTTTTTTATACCGCCATACAACAGCACACAGTAAATCCGAAATTACTCACGAAAATAACCACTTTTTTACTTTTATATATTTTTTTACAACTCTGTGCATTGTCTGTATCTCGTAATTTTTTTTTTATTAAATTATTTTTATGTCGTTCGTGACAAATATATCTGTCTGCCACATTGATTTGATGGCACATTAAAAATATAAAATCTCATTTTCTTAGAAAACTTTTATAGAAAACACACAAAAACCGTTATTCAATTGCAAGAGTGACTTTAATAGCTAGTGAAAGCTGTCACCACTAATTGACGTAGACAGATTTGATCACACGGGAGATTTGATGGCAACAAACGCAAAATGATCTTAAGTTAAGACCGTTTGGAGATTTTCCATGGCAGATTAAATCCCTCGAGAAACTGATCCGTTTCTAAGCGCGTTCTTCTCCTCCATTTCCCCCCTACAATTTGATGGACGTATATTGGGTGAGGGACCTTTCATCGACAGGACCGCGACTACTACTTTTCCTCTTTATCTTCACAGCTGGGAACGTAGAATGCGATGATTGTACAACTGTCAACTGCCCATTTCCGTTTCCGCCTCATAGTTTTGATTTAACCCGTCCCCGGGGACTGAAAAATCGTTTTTAATCTCAGCAATTTTTTTTTACTTTTTTTTCAGGGTCGTGAAATATCCAATTGTTTTTGAAATGCACAAAATTTTCCTGTAAAGTTTAAGAGCCCGGTCGGTAGAAGGCAAATAACATTTTATTGCGTTTGTATCATGCCATTCAAAACGTTAAATTACTTTGACCTTTTAAGACCTTTTCCCCATTCCAATTGCTCAAGACAAGAAAAGAAGAAAGTTTTCTGATGACATCGGCTCTTCAGATGATCTCGACAGTTTCTCATGCTTTTTATTGTACCATAGCGTTGATTTGTGGCCGATCCGCAGCCAAAAACCCATTCACTTGCAAAAGCTCCGCCTTTTCCTCGGCTTCACTGCATGGTTGCGATTTTTCTTTCAATTCTCAATATTCTGTACACGTTATTAACACACAATGCGTGTTTTTCCTTTTAAACTCGAATAACAATCTTTCATTTTTGATAGTTTAAAATGCAAATATAAAAAAAATAATAAAAGAGGAAGAAAAAAATAGGACATTGATGAATTCGGTGTTGGATTTTTTTCAGCACGAGTTTTTCCTCTCTTTTCTTCTTGTTGAAGAGGGTGTATCCTGAGTGAATAGTTAGCTAATGGATCAATAGAACGGACAACCATGAACTTAAGGTCAAATTGTCAATAAATCTACGAAGGAGGAGGAAAACAATTAAATTACATTCTACGTCGGGAAAAGGAGAATCGGTGATTTGGTGTTTCGGAACACTCGGAATTAATCAAGTTTCACCTCCCTGAAGTTCGTCGTTTTTTATGTTTTATCAGTACTTCGTTGTTTCTTTTTTTTCTTTTACGTTAAATCACTTTAAAAGGAAGTTTATATCCATTATGTGAGAGCTTGTAATACGTGTTTTGACATTCTCAGGGATTTAATGTGTGTATATTAGTACGACGCTTTGTCATTGCAGCGCCGTTGCAGATCATTACCTGATATTAACTTTGGAGAGGATCATCCATCTTGATCAAACTGCATACCATATTTTCAAAAGCTTTTTAATTCCCACATTTTTTTAGAAATAAAAATTTTTTTCAAAATGGACAGTCATGATGTTGAATTTAATTTGTGAAATGAAAGAGAACTTCGAGTTGATAAAGTGAAAAATTTGTCACTTTACTATCAGTTAAACGAAAATATTAATGAAATCATTTACCCTATGTGCGTAATTAATTAAAAACTTTGTAATATTGCTGTGTAATGTATTGATAATTTGATCTTTATTATCCAATACCAACAGATGGCGTTTTTCAGACTGAAAAATTTACCTTTCGTTTCTAATTCAATTCTTCTTTTCTTTTATTCTGTCGTTCTTTCATTCTTCAAACATCGCAAAAGAAAATTTAATCTTTTTTTTATCAATTGCCGCGAGAAAAATTAAAATTCAAACAAAAAATGTAATTTACTTTGTCTTTTTTCAATTATCCGGAATCATAAACTTATTTCACTTTCGTGAGTGAATAAATTTGTCTTAATTGATGTTTGCATCTCCTGAATATAATAAGTAAGTAAAAGATTCGGATAATTTCTCATGTGAGTAAATACAGCTCAAAGGAGACTCGGGAAATCTAGCTTTTCGAGAAATGATGAAATGAGTTTCAAAGTTTAATTAAGAAAACACAACTGGGACTGTAAAGTTAAACGTCTGCAATTGAAATATGAAACCTTGTTTATTTTTAATTATAATTAGGCTTCAGCTGCATTTTTTCACTCATTTCATCTCCCTTTGTGAATTTATTAGGTAAAACTGTCAACAGAGAAAGAGAAAATTGAATAAAATCCCATGTCAAAAATTATTGATTCGAGATAAAAAGTCGTCAAAAGTGCCAAAAATTTCGAGACTAGGGATAGAATGAAAGTTATATTGCCCTAAGCTATCTCCAGATCACATCTTTAGCTCGATAAGAGATATTGGAAGTCATCTAGTGGAGGGAAGACAAAGGAATCATCATAAAGAACACCTCTAAGTCCACTTCTAGACTCCTGGCACGATAATTGATCTCTTTATTTACGTCATTCAACGAATAAATTTTCCCTCAAAGACACTAAACGACTCTTAAAAACCCCTTCGTCATTCAGTTCTTGGTTATCTAACCTTAAAACTCAACACCGTTCATCACATTATAAAAAATAAACAAAAATTGAGTGTGCATTAAACTAAAATAGTTTCAAAGTACATTTTCTCCTTCTCCTACTTTAATGCAAAACTTAGTATGACTGATCATGTCCGTGACAGATTGAACACCTCTGTTTACCATCGTGATGAATGTGTTTGCGCACAGTTGCGAGTTTCCTTTGAATAAAAGAATGGCAACGAGATTGGAAGAAGCTTAGAAATATTACATAGACATGAGTTGGGAATAGCGTATGTGATTTAAAGGTGATGAACTTCGAGAAAAAAAAAACAAGTTTGCAAACTTCATTCTTTTCTCATTTATGACATTGATGGTTGTATTTTGTCTTGTTTCTTTATCGTGCGCATAAAATTGAAAAGCGACACCATATTTTACGTTTTAACTTTTACGATGTTATTACACTTGAGATAGTAGTTTTCTAATGAATAACTGTTGATAAATAATCTCAACAAGAAGGGTTAAAACTCCATAAATCATTTAACCCATTTTAATTAACGACATTTCAAGTGCAGGCAAGCAGAGAAATGCCAAACCACTTTTGTGCTCTTACTTAGCGCCGACTCGAATTCTTTCTCGTTGGAATTTCCACAATGCAAGTTGGATGAACTCGAACCTAATCAAATTACGAGTAATTATAAAATAAAATAAATTTAAAAATAAAATGAAATGAAATGGAAAGGTTTTAAATTTCACACTGTACTTTCTACTTTACAAAGCGACTACAGAGTAATGTATTGCTTCCATGGGAGCCACTATAACTGATAATGTGAAAATATAAACTGATAGAAAAATGAAAAAGTGTGATTTATACAAGTGCTTGGGAAAATCGATACAAACAGGCCTAGAAAAGGTAGAATGCAAATAATTTAATTGAAACTGACTTGTGAGCGATTTCTCGAACCTCGCAGTCGCAGCTAATGTTTTGGCACTGTCTCTTAAATTAGTGCAAACATCGTGCAATTTTTACGAGTGACTAATGGTGCTCTTTACTTTTCCACATTAAAGTGTAAATTATGAATGAACCTCAAGAGGATGGATTAAAAAGAAAAAAACCACTAAACCAAACACATGTCTCAATCCGAAAGTAAAATAGGGAATTGTTAATTGGATTATGTCGTAATGTAATAAAAAGCGAAAGAAAACACAAATGACCTGTGTATATGGTAATTACATTACAAAGCTTGACCGAGTTCAAGACCCCCTGCAAGACTGCAACCAATTCCTAATGGGAATATGGTCGATTCGAGGTGGAATGCAACAACCCCAACCACTATTCGTACTCGTTTTGATACAATGCACTAATATTTCATTAAAATCTACTCATCATCAACAAATTATGACCACACCCTGCCCCAGGACTCTGTTATTGCCCTGCACTACACTTTTAAGGCCTAATGGAATGTTTAATGCCTTTATCCCACTGTACAAATCTTCATGCATACATTTATCTAAAAATAGATAAATTTTTTTTCTGGTCTGTTAATTTGTTATTAATGATATTTTTTGTGCGTTTTGCATTTTATTAAGTTTTTGTGTCATTTGTCATTTTCTTAATCAAAATGTTTTGACAACGTAATTTTTCCCGTACAATTTAAACTTGACAGTTAATTTAGCAGCCGATTTATTTTCTTTTTTCTATTGTTTTTCATAGGTTTTGTATGGTGTTTCAATGTCTCGTCCTCAGTGTATTTTCTACTATCGACGACTACGAGGAAGTAGCAACTTTAATTCTTTTTTATATGGTAAAACTCGCGGTTAATCATCGTAATCATCTTACAAGTTGAGCTATTCTTTTTTTTACCTTTATTACTCGCAGGAAATCGTTGTAGTCGTGTGGTTCATCATAGAATATTTTCTCCGTCTATGGTCCGCAGGATGTCGTTCCAGGTATCAAGGATGTGTTGGGAGGCTCAAGTTCCTTCGACGACCCTTTTGTATCATAGGTTAGTTGACTGTCTTTTCCATTATAAGAGAGACATGTTTCTTTTCTAAAACTTGCGTCATCGCCACCTGGTGTTTAAAATTTAGTACTTATTGCGAGGGGTCGGTCAAACTCAAAAATCTCGTCGATAGAGTAAAATCTCTAAAATCTCTAAAATTCTATAAAAATCCCAAATCTCTACAAAATTCTGAAGATTTGCAAATCTCGTCGATCGATTTTTGGTTTGGCCGACTCCCCCGACTTATTGAATAATTTTTTGTTTTACCGTAAAACTTTTACGTCATCAGCGTGAAATCAGTGATTTACTTACTTGTTAGTAATTAATATTACCATAGGTAATTAACAAAATGGAATTAAATTTTGTCTTTTCGAAAACATATTTTTTTTCTTGCATCATCCCCACCTGGTTTTTAAAATTTAGTACATATTAAATAAATTTTGTTTTACGTCATCAGCCTAAAATTAGTGATTCGCTTAGTAATTATTATTATTACCATAACCACAGTAATTAACATAATGGAATTCAATTTCAATATTAATTAGAAGTTATTAGATATCGAAGTAAACTTTTCCATCTTGTTTTCTTAGATTCGGTGGTAATTTGTGCATCCATCGTTGTCTTGGCATTAGGCAGCAGTGGTCAAGTATTTGCTGCCTCTGCTTTAAGAGGTCTTCGTTTTTTCCAAATCCTACGAATGGTACGGATGGATAGACGAGGTGGAACCTGGAAACTTCTCGGCTCTGTCGTTTACGCACATCGGCAGGTAACGATATTGAGAAACTTCTCTTTTGTGCGATTGCAACAAACCCTGTCTGTTTATTCGCTCAGGAACTCATCACAACCGTGTATATAGGATTCCTTGGCCTTATCTTCTCTTCCTTCCTAGTTTTCCTTGCTGAAAAAGACCACAACGCAAAGCATTTCCGGAATTTCGCAGACGCTTTGTGGTGGGGTGTGGTAAGTGTTAAAAACAAAGGCAGTCAAGTCACCTTTTGACCATTTTATATTTCAAAATTTAATTTTAAAACTTCCAAGTTTTAAAAAAAAAATATATCTACTGACAGCATTCCATAAATCAATAAAATTCAAAACAGAAAAAAAAAATTTTCTTTTTGAAAAAAAATAATTCAAAATTGACTTTGATTTTGCAGTGAAGATCACATCTTGATGAAGACAAATTCGTATTTACTTTTGAAGCGTACGGAAAGGGTTCAAAATAGTTGGATGTTGATTTCTCTTTCAGATTACCCTGTGCACCGTAGGATACGGGGACGCGGTGCCTGTAACGTGGCAGGGAAAATTCATTGCGGCCTTCTGTGCTCTCTTAGGAATTTCTTTTTTTGCTCTTCCAGCCGTAAGTTATCACCCCATCACCACCTTTCACTACATGTCCGTGACAAAAAAAATCTCCCAGGCGTTATACAACATGTGCTTTCATCTTCTACGCGATGTTACCAAAACCCTTTAACCTACCGTACACCTTAAAAAAGGAGTTTGCGAATATATTTTTTGTCACACGTAAAGTTGCAACCTTGATTAAACTAAAATCATAACCCATAGGGCTTGACCGATTCTAATATCGACCGATATTTCGTAACGTAATAAAAACGTTAACAAAACACATCGACTTAATTCTTTTTCTTAAAGATATGTTTCTTAACTTTAAAAAATAAAAAAAAAATTAAAAAACATGACAAAAACAAATTTTATTACAAAAGCAGAACCAAATAAAATTTAATTATGTAAACTTTTCAAATAAAACATAAAAGATTTACAGTTTTAACTACTGTTATAATCTTGTTTACTTAAGAATAGAAAATCATAAAAAATCATAATTTAGAAAATTTTTTAAAAATATCGGTACGATATTTTCCCCAGGCCGGTCAAACCCTAATCAAAATCAAAAATGTCAAAACTGCCAGTTTACGTAAGACAAAAAAAAAAAATCTTTTCCTTTTTCCATCTTGTGTATACTTACTGACCTATTGTTTGAAGTCTTTTCGCGCTATCCCCGGGAATGCTGCCAGTGAGACATGCGTTATTACGTCATTACGTGGTTTCGGCAACATTCATTTGTATCCACTAATTAAATTCAAAATGTAGATATACATGGAATGAAGTGACCGCGCAATGTAAACCGCATTTTGTACGTCACGTGCCTTGTTGCAGATTACTCTGAGCACAGTTGGGTATGGGGACACTGTGCCTGTCACTGGGGCTGGAAAACTCATCGCAAGCTTCTGTGCTCTTCTGGGCGTCTCTTTCTTTGCTCTTCCGGCTGTAAGTGTAATCTTTTATCCGCTCTCGCATTATTGCACACTCAAACTGCATGTTGCACATTTCCTGTATTATTAATCACTTTTAAGAAAAGTTTTAACTCTAAACGGCAACTAAAAGAAAAGAAGAAAAAAAAAAAGGAAAAAAAAAACTAGAGAATTTTAAATGAGCATCTGTTAAATTTATAAACAAGTATCTAGCACTCGAACGGTAATTGAAATTAATCACTTTGATTTTTATCCTATTTCGAAAGTCACCTTTAATTTAAGTTAATCGATACAAATTCGCCACGAGAGAGTTAAAACTTGAGTTAGAAGTGCTCGTGGATTTATTTTGATTAAAGAAACGAAAAAGAATTGCACGTTCAATGTTCGTTTTCATCATTCTCTCAGGGCATCCTGGGTTCCGGATTCGCCCTCAAAGTTCAACAACAACAACGACAGAAACACATGATACGTCGAAGGGTACCTGCAGCCACCCTCATTCAATGTCTTTGGCGTTGCTATGCCGCAGATGAAAACTCCATTTCAGTAGCTACTTGGAAACTCCACATGGTGCCTCTTCCCAGCCCTCCATCGTGAGTATCGAAAACGTCACTTTCTTCATCACTCAATCTAAATAGAATAGATATAAGGAAATCGTCATTTACATAGCAAAAAATAGCTTTGAAGTTTTAGTTTAATTTATGTCCAGTATCGAGTGCCACCTGTTGTTAATTCTGTCTTTTATTTCTTTGTTTTTCACTTTCCCTCCTCCACTTGTTCTATCACTTTTATCCCATAAAGAAAAGAGAAGCTCGAGCGGTCTGAACCACTGTCCACTGCGAGTAGCCTTTTGCAGTAAGTGATACAATGTTTACTCGAGGCTACGAGATTTTTTGTTTTTGTGAAATAAATTAGCATGCATGACGTAATTAGCTTTAAATTTCAACACTTTGTATGTGATATTCTTTAATATCCCATAACCAATTAAATAAAAATGTATTTTTTTTTTAACTTTTGTTTTCGCTCACCATCCTCATTGTTTTTAGTGCCATTAGAGCAAATTAGTCGCAGTGTGTAGCTTTTATCTCCCCATTAATGACTAGATGAGCAGCATTTTTCAGCACTCGAGTTAATTATTCACGTCCTAATGTTATTTTCATGTAGATTCAAGCATAATACATCGTTCGTAAGTCGTCTGCCGACGATACGTCGTCCAAAACCCTCATCATTTCACTCACCTTTAGTGAGGGGTCGGTTTATAGAAGCGCAACAAATGGAATCTAGCGCAATAGATTCGGTCGCCAATCGACTCAATTCCAGCGTATCGGAAGATTCAGTTGCTAGGGAAATGGCACTGGAATCAGCACTCGTAAAAAAGAATTCCGACGGTGAGTTTGGAAAACATTATTAGCCAGAGGTCGCTCTAGACAATATTTGTCAAGATCGACCTTAGGGACTCTTCAAACTAAGACATGAATAATACCTAAGTTTTCATAATTTAATATTCCAGATATTTGTTTACATCTATAAAAATGTAATTAAAAATTGCCCAGAATTTTTACTATGTTGGGATAATTTAAAGTTAGAGGGGTAATAATTTTTCTCTTTTTATAAAATTTCCTACTTTTGAAAAGAGATTGTGGAAGAAAACACGGATTGATAAATCGCTTTACCCACTTTTCTTTCATTAATAATATTTTTTTAGTTTTTGTGTTTGTGTGTTGTGTGTAGCTGACATCATCGACCGAAGCGCGACTGAAGTGAAATCAAGTTACTTCTCTGGTTTTGGTAAAGGCCAAAAAACAATTCTTCGAATTTCTGCTTCCAAACGAAAGCATCAAGAATTCAAAGGTTTTATTTTTTTATTTTTTTATATTTTATTTTATTTTAAAACTCCATTTCTTTTTCTTTTTATTATTTTATTATTCTTATTTTGTTTGTTTCTTTGTTTATTTACCCCTCAAGTCCAGCGTCCATCATAAAAACCTGCACTTTTGTGTTGAATTTTTCAGACAATTTTTCAAAGACAGAAAGAGAGAATATAAATTAATCATTACCGCACACTAAATTTTGTAAAACCAGCTTTGATCCATTTTTCATCTTTTAGTGATCACCTTCACCAAACTCTGACACAACGATTGTGGATGTTGGGTTTTCGTGTCTCAACGCGAGTGCACTGCAGCAACACACCACGGCACCACCCAAAAGTAATTTCATCTTCTTGTCGATGGTGTCGTGTGATGTTGCAGTGCATTTTTCAACGCTTTATAATTCATTTACAATTTACTAACTTAATACCAAGTTGTAAATAATGTCTTTTAACAAACGAGGCTAATATTTCCCTTTTAATAATGCAAATTGCATCAAAATTGTATAACTACAGACAATATTTGCAACTAATAACACAATTAAAAAGTGCACTTGCTTGTATTGTCAAACTCACTTTTGTACATCAAAAGTAGAAATAGCAAATTTTCAAATTTTTGTTTAATGGATCATTAACAATGCCTGTGCTTGGTTTCTTTGGTAGAATATTATTGCTTTCGGGAACTAACTCACTAATAACATCTATTTTTTTCCTTCTTTTTTTTGTAGTGTCACAATTAGATGATGCTTTCATGTTAGACAAAACTAAAGTATTGAATTTTCACTTTTTGAAAATATTTTATCACTTGAAATATTTATTTGACAGTTTTGAGTTGATTTTGTGGTAAAATGTGTATAACAGATGGTAACCATTTGTTTCTGTTAGTACAGATGAAGAAGAAGACGTAAAATTTGTGCAGCTCACAGAACAACACAAGAAGGGAATACGTGCCATTAGAAAGGTATTGGACACGCATTTGTTATTTGGTAGATGGCACGGAATAGTTATTGTAATTTATAGAATGTCATGCACACGCTTATTGGACACGAAAAAGATCACGGGTCAGCAGCATGTGCTATACATTTTCTTTTGGTATATTGATGCTAATGTTTTGATTTATTCGATTCAATACCACTGCGGATAATGATACGCAATTTATTCCATCTTTAATGTGGTTGGTTGGGTAATGTATTATAATGAGCAGAATAATGTTGATTTCAATGATTTGGTGTTGAAACATACACGAATAAATAATTTATGAATAAAAGTTGTTGAGGTTGTAGACAAATATTAAAGAGAGATGAATTAAGATGTTAAAATACCGTAGATCCATAAAAATTTTTTTTAAATGTTTTCTGATGATTGCAACTTCAAAGTTATAAAAAAAAAAAAATCAAATTTTAATAGTTAAAAATCTAAACTTTTACTTTTATGTTTTTTAAATGTGAAAAAAAAATTTGATGCTTTTTACATTTTTATAGTCCTAAAATTAAGGTTTAAGGCGCACTAAAAGGAAAAAAAAGCATCAATATTTGGTGTTTGTATCATTCCTTCCCTCAAATACCACCTAAAACTGTCACTATTTTTCACCTAAAAACAAGAAAATACACATTATTAGAATGTGCCATTTCTTTTTCAACCTAAATTATTTAAAACGCCGTAAATAAAACTCAGCTCTTAACATCATTTTTAAACTTCTGGAACGTATAGATAGAGTACACTAAATCAGAAGAATATTGCGCAAAACCTAGTTTTTATAAGCCTATTCACTGCAGTTAAAAAGAGGTTACACTTTAATAGCAATTTTAATTTATTACTCCATGGAATTTGACCAACTTTTACGTAGCTAACAGGCCACTAAATTTACTGCTTTCTGCAATAACAAGATTTGACCAACTTTGAGTTTATTAATTTTTTTTAAGATCAAATACTTCATCGCAAGACGAAAGTTCAGGGAAGCCTTAAAGCCTTACGACGTCAAAGACGTGATCGAACAGTATTCGGCAGGTCACGTGGACTTATTAGGAAGGGTGAAAAACATGCAGTGCAGGTAAGACTTAGATTTCTACACGAATTTAATAGTAAAAGCAAGTTTCTCTTATGTAAAACCAGACTGTGTGCTTTAGACTTGATCAGATTTTAGGAAAACAAGGATCGCAAGCCAAGGATGTTTACGAATCAAAACTGAGTTTGGCCTCCAGGGTGGTCAAGGTGGAGCGACAGGTAAACAACTTGGCTATCAAATGTCAACTTTTACTTACGTCTTTGACGTTTCTAGGTGGAAGACATAGAGAACAAGCTCGATCAGCTCATAGAGATGTACATAGAAGACCGGAAAAGGATCCACGCGCTTCCCTTCCTAGAAATTCCGCCCACTTCATACGGTGGCGGTAGAGGCGAAGCTGACCCACCGTCGATGGCTTCTTACTCGTCATCGTCGTCACAAAACGCCACAGTGTCCCAGCCAAACTCACCCCCTGCCGGAGCCACTGCTCTTCCTACTTCGATTCTATCAACAGTAAAATTCAAATATTAAAAAATATCACTTAAAAAAATAATAAGAATTTGAATCAATTTATTGATTTTGAAAAACTTCCATTAAATTTGCTTACTGGTACTTTACATTACAAAATCAAAATTTTTCTTTCATCTCAATTTAAATGCACATTAACTTGTTTACAAAGTGCAAACGACTTTGCAATCCTTTATACTCTGGATTTAAGTATACTTCTCTGCAGTGCGAAAGTGCTGCAGAGAAGTATAAAATAATCTGACCTTGGGGCTTAAGAATTATATTTACTTCTAATCCAGTTACCAGTGGTCAAAACGACGCTTTTGACCATTATCGGTCAAATATTACTTTTAATACTTTACTTAATTGGCCATTAAGATTTAAGCGTTAAACAACCAACGTCGCATTTTAATTAAAACCAACTTTGACTCTTGAAGTAAATTTTTCTTCTTTTTACTATAGAAATATGCCAGACCAAAACCCATTCTCGTAGACAAGCAATTCAGTGAGCCCAACACACCCACCAGCAAAAGTTTCGATCGGCCAATGCAACGTGGTTACTCGGACCTAAGTCAACGATTGAAGAAGCGAGTGACGTTGCGTTACGCGACCGACAGGTCGGATCCAGAGCCTTCCACGACTGCACAACGTGGAAATCTGGAGTTCGTCTCAACTCCTGGCGCACGTTTAGATGCTGCTCTCGCCACCGCTAGGAGAAACTTATCGCCCCAACCGCCTTTGGTGTGGGCGGACATTGAAAAGGGTATACTAACTCCTTCCGATGTAAGCAACATCGCAACGGACTCAGAGTCATTGCTGGCCAGTGATGCTGAGGCCACTATCTTAGAAGAGTCGGAACTCAATACCTCGCGGCAAAACAACATCGAGACCGAGCACTTGCTACAACCAACTCTTCGGCCGGAAATCGTTTAATTGCATCACGACTCTGTAAATTTAAAAAGAAAGAAAAAAAAAAACGATTTTATTCTTCCGTGTGGCCTTATGCGAACTCAAGTATTTTTTACTCACTTTCAAATTTCCCGCCAAATGGAAAATTTAAACTAACTATAGATAATATGAATAGATTCTTACGAGATGAAATTATAACGTTTACGGTAATTTTAGATGATCGCCTCTTCAATAACTTAACTGTAGAAAAAGCACCAAAAGAAAATATTTTTCAGTTCTGCTTTTACGAGCAAAGCTTAAGAAGATTACAACATTTCGAATGACATTTTACACCATCGTACCTGTAATGCATTTGTTAAATATGTAAATTAGAATGGAAATGTTACATAAGGACAAAAAGGGTACTTGGGAAAAAATTGTTGCAAATGTTCTTCGGGTACTGCGATACATATCTCATAAAAAAATAAAAGTTAAGTTTTCCTAGAGAAGATTTTTCTGTAGACAAAAAGAAACAATTGTTCAATTGTATATATATATATAAATTTATATATATATATAAATAAATAAATAAATAAATGATAAAAGATACATATATAAATATAAAGTAATAAAACATATATTTGTACAGTTTTCTCCTCGGAGAAAAAAAGTGTAGATCTAATTTAACTTTTCAAGAATGTACTATTAGAAGTAGAAAATTGATTTTTATCTTGCCGCCTTTGCTAGTTCATTTTTTCCATTCAATTAATTAACTATAATTGTAAATCAAACGCATTTATTACTTTTTATTAAGGGCTCCATGTAGAAATACCTCAATTTTCCTAGACCAGATCCTTCCAGTTTGTTTACCAAATTTCCTCTTTGCTGCTACAACTTAAACAATCCAATTGGGTTCCAATATTTATCATTCAAATGGTGACTTTCAAAGTTTTGTTCACTAGACACAAAAGAAGCAAAAATAAATGGTTATGTTTACCATTGCCACAATTTGGTTTTACGACTTACTTTACATGTTTTTAACTTGTTGAAAACAATAGGAATCCAGTTGGGTCTGGTTGCTTAGTAAATACCTTCTGCTGTGATAACACATTCATTTTTTTGTATGCATTTCTATAAAACAAATATTTGAAAAAGAAAACAAAAAATACTCTGTACTCAGCAAAATGCGAACAGATTGTGTATATAGAAGTAAAAGCATATGGCTTCTTAGTATTTGTTTTTTCTTTCACTTCATTTTTTTTACTTTTGGTTTTGAGTTTTGACTTTTGAACTGGAGAAAATAAGAATTACAGAATAAAATGTTGACTTTTATTGCTGCCATTTACGTAAGGCTTGTGGGAGTCAGTTTGGCAAACAATCATTTGTACAGAAATGATCAAAAGAAATTAACTAGAAGTAAAATTATTACATTTGTAATATAATATTTAAAACATAAGAAATGATAAAATTGAAAATAGCAATAAATGAAAAAAATGGATGAATATTTTTAAAAATTTCTACAATATTTAAAAATATACAAAAAGAACACAAGTAAAATTCATAATCACTTGATTCATTTTTTCATTTGTAACATAAAAACGACAAAAGATGTGAGCAAAAGTCGCATAAATATCAATGTCCTTTTAGTGACTAGAGATGATGTGCGTAATTCGTTCGACAAATATCATTTCAAGTGATTTTATACTCTTTTCAAACTCGCTCAAGTTCGCTGAAATACGAATTTCTAAAAATAAGTTTCTAAATATTCAATAATCACTATAAGATTTCTTCTTCCTTTTTTTTTTTTCCTGTAAATTCTTATTAAAACTACTTCCAAATGAAAGTTTGTTCAAAACAACTGTCAAGTCACATGTGACACTACAAAATGTCGTTATAACATTAAAAATTATTATCTTTACAATAACAATTTACAATATTCTACAAATGTTGTTTTAGTTTTGTTCTTTACTGCAAACAGACGTTGAGATCATAAAAAAAAACTCAAAATTTCAGAACTTTTCAATTTAAAATGTAAATGTTTGCATAATTAAAAGCACATCTTATTTTCTCATTCAAAAAAAAATTAAAAATTAAAAAGCTGCCTTTTAATTTATTTATTTTTTTAATCTAAAAGCATGACGACTAAAACAAAGAATAAAATGGGAACGAAAAAAAATGTCTTAAATTTCATTAAGTCAGACACCATTTAGTCTCCCAGTGTTTTCTTTAATATCAGTTCTTTTATGTCGATTATCTTCTCAGAACAATCCGTCGAGAGCAAAATAAATATCTAAAAATGTCTCTTTAAGCATACTTTAGCTTGACGTATTTTTTCAGGATTTCCTGTCAATTTGATTGGTGATATCAGCAGTTATCTTTGGCCTTCCATTCATTTTATTTCTGCCTATTAAATAGTAAGTGTTCAATTTTCCTTTGCCTTTCACTGACACTAAACCACGATGTTCGAACTCGTAGCCGAACTCTTTAAGAAGTGTCATCGTTTCTTCAACCACCTTAGACGAAATTATATTTCAGTAACTATCAAATAGTTACATGTAGTTTGATATTTACCTGAATATTACCAGCCTTTCCCGTACTCTCCATTCTACTGGCCACGTTTACAGTATTGCCCCACATGTCATAATGAGGCTTTCGGGCACCGATAACACCGGCGATAATGGGTCCGTGATTTATACCTAAAAAGAAAATTAAATGTAGTAATAATTTTGATTTTTTTACAGTTAAACAAACCCATTCTTAAAATAAAATTATTAAAACTTTGCTCGTTAATTCCTTGCAATGTTTCTCTCAATGCAATTGCGAACTCGGTCAGTCGTTCCAAGTTAGCCCACTGGACAGTCACAGGTGCATCAACCTAAAATAAATAAATTACAAGTTAAAACAATAATACAAGTAAAGTTAAGGAATTCCCTAGATGTAATTACAAATTGTTATTATTATTTAAGAAATTACCGCAATTTTTTCTTGAGTATTCAATCCACTCGCAGCCATGTATGTAGAGCCTATGGTTTTGATTTTGATAATATCTTTAAATCGAGGTTCACCCAGAAGCTGCAATAGATTTCCTTCTATTATTCAATTTTATAAATTAAATTTAAAAAAAATTATATTTACAGCATCAAAATCAGATATGACTTCGTTTAAAAACCGGAGGCATTCCAAACCCTGTTTATTCACCGTATCCTCTGTGTAAAAATCTGAGAAATTCGGCATCGACGCAAACAAAACACTGACGTGAGAATAATTTTGACTCAGCAGTTCCTCGTCTTTCTTTGTGGATCCCAAGAAATGTGTGGCTATGTGCGGTGGTAAAATGTTATATACAAGTGCTTCATTTTTTTGTTTCATATTTGTAGCTGTTTCTTTCTGCTCTTCTAGAACTTGTTTCCAAAGAAAAACTTGTCTCGCGATCACCTCTGTCTGAAAAAATAAATAAAGAAAATTATTTTCAAATAAAACGTATCAGTTAATACTGTCAATTTACATGGTAATTTATGATTATAAGTCCAACGGCAATTGTTAAAATAATTAATGATAAAACGAATCTCCTCGAAACAAAATTATCATACCTGAGAATAAATAAAAATTATTTGTAAGTGTTTTTGTTAATATTTTATGAAAAAAAAAATACTTACGAAAATTTGTACAAGAGAAAATCAGACAAAAAAAATGCGCTTCTTAATTTATCGATATTTAAATAGCAGTGAATGAGTGTTACTGCGATAGTTACAACGAGCTTAACTATGTGACTAATTTGCGTTAAAACTGTGATGGCTACTAGTGTGAGGACGGCAAAATCACTGAAGTACTGCGGCATGTGACATTCATTTGAAACAGGATCCACCACAGAATCAGTAGTAACATCAGTACGCTCCTTACAAAAAAACTGTAAAAAGATTAAGACATGTATAAAATTTAAGTATAAAAACAAATTTAAATAAACAACAAACCATGTCTAAAATATTAGTCAAAGATAAAATTAACATTGCAGCCGCTGCCCACAGATGGCGCATGAAGAAATCATTATTGATGTTTTGCCCAATTCGAATGAGAAAATGTGGAAAGGCCTTTATTTACAATACAAAAGTAGGAAGACATAAATATAACAAAAGCAAATGAGTTCATGAATAAAAATATACCTTTTGTGCTGACGGTGCTATAGAAACAACTGTCATGGCAGAAAGAGTTACGAGTCCAATTAAAAATGTAACCAAGGAAGCAATATTTCTGCAAAAAAAAAAAAAAAATAATATAAAAATAATAATAAAAATAAATAAAAAGGAAAAACATCTTAAAATAAAGTTCGCATTACTTTTAACACCCTAACCTTAAATATAACTTTTAATACAAACCCAAAAGAACAAAATAATATTATCAAAGCCGAAGATTATACGGAATAAAAACTGGTATATGAAGGTATAATCGTAAAACTACTGACATCAGTATTTTATTAAGATTGCAATCGCAGCACTCAAAGGTCGTCATAAATTAACTCGAAATTAACTTTCCCCAATTTTATTACGGCGCGGATCACAATTCACACCAACCTTTCATATTATAAATTATCTACCATTTTAGCACTTTAATAACGGGGTATAAAACGAAATTGCATCGCTAACTAGAAATAGCAGACCCCGAAAGAGATGAAACTCGGTGGTTATACCTCGGCAGGATCCATAATTGCGCGAACGAGGAAAAAGTAAAAACGATCGGAGCGGAAACGATGCTCACACCGCTCTCATCCCCATTGTGGACTTGATATTCTCCCTCAAGAACATTCTGCTTAAAGCAAAGTGTCAATGGATTGGCAGTTTTCGAGAGGGTACTAAAAATAGAAGCAAAAGAAAGGGAATTTTAAGTCAATATTATCCCACACGTCCAGTCTCCTGTTCACACGCTAGATCAACCTGCGTTCTCCCAAATCAATCAACTCTTGATAAAGCCGCCTTCTATATTCTTCTTCCGCTACTCCTGCTTCTGTATCGCGTAGCATTGTCGTATCTTCTTTGGCCTTAAAAAATTTACGAAAATGTAAAAAAAATAAAAAAAAAAATAAATTAAAAAAGGGAGCAAAACTTCGCCGCTAGGAGTCGAAATTTGATACTCAAAACAATCACTTGTAAATGGTAAAGTTTTGTTTTCAAATTTTGTCACCAGGGAGCAAAGTCCGGCGATTGATTTGTTATGTTCTGTAGTTGAACGATTGCCAATTTCCATTTTATCTTTCCATCAATTGTCATTTACGTGTGATGGTTTCGTCGTTTTTTTCACACAAAGTTGATTTTTGAATCGAAACAACTTCTGCCTATTGCAGATGTACTCGTTAATGACAATTTGCAAGCATCCGCATGTATATTGTGTGCCAAAAATGGCAATGACTTTATTTCGATTTTGGACGAGTTCCCAAATTCCATAAAAGAATCGGTAGTCGTAATAAAAATTTAATACTCTTCATCGCAAATTGTTATTCAGTCATCAGAAATTCAGTTCACACTCGGCCGACCTTTACGCCATCATAGAAGTGCAGAGTTTATTAATACACGGAGTATTTATAGGTTAACTTTATACTCGGGGCTGATAAACCAGGCTTGCTGCACTGCTTATATGTAATGCACGCCCGGGAAGCCCGATATCATAAACCCCTAACCGTATTTATCTACTCAAAATCTGCATAAGCTGCAGAAAAAATACTAAGTATCAGCTTGTGTCTGCAATTTTTAAAGAGTAATGTTTTACTAAAATGTAAAAATATTAAAATTGCAATATTTCACCCACAATGCCTTTGTAAAATCTCGTCAAAACTCACATCCTCTATACTTGACCGATGGTCAGTTTCTCCATCGACCGACTTCTTGACATCCAACGTCCCTTCGGGATACTACAAAATAATTTAAAACAAGTCCCATTAGTAAAACGACTAACGATAAATTATCTAGTAAATTAAAAAAAAAAAAAAAATTTAAATTCAGTAATGGATGATAATTCCTTGCCTCTTTCAGCACTTTGACAATGAAATATGTTCTCAATCCAGACAATTTAATGGACTCCTCTCGTGACGCACCATCTCCAGGCTCCACTTCAAATTCGCCGTTCAAATATCGAAGGGTTTTTTCAGAGATGTGGACACGCCTACATCATCAAGATAAAAAGCTTTAGAAGATGGGAAAATAATGCGTATCTCCCATGTTTATCATCACAATCTAAAAATAGAACTGATAATCTCAAGAATGATGGGTTGTAAGATTTCGGGATAAAGAATTTGATCATTCGTATCGAGACACGAAATTAGTTCCACGAGTTCTCGAAAAAAATCTTCGTGTTGTGGTAAACAAGTCGAATTTATTTTCTCCAGCTTTAAATTAGAATTTATTTCCTATTTATTATTCCAAGTGCGATTGTAAGCTATAATTCAAGGTCGTGATTTTTCACCTGGATAACCTAAATCCAGCTTTGATGTATAAATCCATATTACAAATAAAGAAAAAAAGAAAAGGAAAAGAACCTAAAGAAAAGGCGGAGTTGGATGACAAATGACTTGTTATTTATGGTTTTTCTTTTTATAGCCATTTTTGATCAATTGCAACGTCCTTCACAAAAAAAATTATTAATTGGAATTTATTTCTGGACGTAACTTATCTCTATTGCCCTCTGGTATAAAATTGAAAAAAAAATGACAAAATGCTCGAGATATTTCCTCATCGTTTCAAAAGATGTTGTTTTTGTTGTTGATTCCCAATGGCATCAATTAATTTTTAAAATTCCTTCCTTCTTTGTTACAAATTTAATTAAATTTATACTTGACACGGTAAACAAAAAAAAAAGTCAAAATTAATTAGAAAAGCCACGTGTCCAATTACTTTTAATTCCTTATTTAAAAAAAAAAAAAAAAAAAAACGCAACAAAAACAAGATTTTTCACCCGCAGAAAAACGCAGAATTGTACTGCAATTCCTTATTTCAATGTGTTTTTCCTCTGCGGAAACTTTTAACTGTCACTGGCACATCGCCATAACGAATAACTTCTTCCGTAAACACTCAGATCATGCTAAAATCAAATTGTATACACGCTTAAGCCATTATCATCAAGTCAGTTGCACACCAATTACACATAATACTCATTAAGAAAGTTTCATATAACAATGTTGTTTTAGTTTGAGTAAATATGCAATTTCGCTAACTACTCACTTAACCCGATACTTAACACGTAAAAACTTTAAACACAACACAATAACATTTTTTCGCGTTTTCTCATTACCACATCATTAAGCAAACAATTAACGGAATAATATTTTAGTCAATTAGGCAAGATAAACTTTGAAAAATTAACGAAGACATCACAAAAGCATCAAGTTATCTATGATTGCCGCTGTGAATGAAAGATTACCGGGTTAATTAGTGCTAATCTCCGCAATTCTGCACCTTCAATTTGCAAACAAATTGCTTGCATGGTATTCAGTAATCCAATGAGACAACATCAGTCCCATCTCGTTATCCTTGAGCAACTTTGCATACAAATAGGCTTCAAATTTATTGAACCCAACAAACTGTGCATTATACTTCTGATTAAAATTCACTACCCAAAGGAACGTTATACGCTTCCAGCCAAAATTCCCAAGTCTTTTTTTTCGGATTTGCTTTTATCCCAAACTTTTATCGCAAATAAAAAATGGCGCTGTCAAATAAGAGCAGCTATGATCGAAATTCCCAAGGTTTTTAATATATTATTATAAGGAAAAAATATCGGGTAAGGGGAAAAACTGAAGTTTCAATTCGACTCCATCAATTGAATTGAGTGATGACTGCGCACAAAAGTCTGCTGTGTTTACTGTTTACTCTTTGCAAACACTCACCCCGGTAGACCACCACTTTCCATCTTATTGGCCAACTCCACGTCTTTGCTGTACACGTCAAACTGCCATTGCCTCTGGCCTAAAACACCGGCTAGAACTCCTCCAGTGTGAATGCCCACTCTCATGTCTACTGCAGTTTTGGTTTTCTGTTGAACATATCTGCAAACAACACGAAAGGTCAAGGGTCAACGACATCCAATGATTTCTATATATTTTTTTTCAATGTTATTCAAGTGACATAAACATACTTAATGGCTTCGACCATTGATAAACCCATGTGCACGCACAGCACTGCGTGATCCGGTCTCTCTTTAGGAGCGCCACTGATGCAGTAATAACAGTCTCCTAGGATTTTGATTCGTAATTGGTGGAATTTCTGGAAAAAAAATAACAGAGCATGCAAAAAGATATAAAAGCAGTGCAGCAAAGTCAATTTTGAAGACAAATATTTTTCTTGATGTTTTTTTGAAGGAAAAAGTAAACACCGTAAATAGGAAAACAATTTGTCATCTGTCAGTGCTGGCCTGAAAATACAGACGAAACATTTTTTTTTCTTGTTTATTTTTTTTAAATTTTGCTCGTCACTGGTGCGGAAATAAAAAAGAATTGACTATGTAATCAAAAATACGAGATTTTTGTTATTATTACTTTCTGTCAGAAACAAACTTGGCAAAACAGAAAAAAAAAAACAAGATTTTATTTCGTTGACACTTATCAGTAAACCACGCTGAGATGACAGCTCAAAAAGTGCACATCTCAGTGTCTAAGTGGTCATCAGAGAATAACAAAATGCCTCCTTAGTGAATATTTCTCTCTTATTATAGCGAGCATAAACCGTCAAGCGAATAAGTTGCAAATGACGACGAACAAGTCCACAGAGACATGCATATTTACATTTACATTTAAACGTGAATATTACACTATAAAAGTGTTTGCACTTATTTGTATGCAGTAAACGCATGAAATGCAAAAAACTGTGCAACCAAGAAGTCAAAAAAATATTAAAGCGTTTGTTTTTTTAAAAAAAAAGTTAAAATTAAATATTAGACAAAAAAGAGGAAATGCATTCATTTGAACTCCCTTTCTTTCCTTCTGTTGAAAATTTAATATGAATATTATATCCAGCCAAGCTCAAATAGTAATTTCTTCCATCAATGCTTGACTGCACATCAATTTCGCAGTCATATTGTGTCGTTTGCATTCTTAATCTTCCTTGATAGTGTAAAATTCGGCGAGGGCAATGAAGCTGCAATTTTACGTGGTCAGAGAACTTACTACACTTTTTGTGGTTTAGTAAGCAATAACAATTTATGGAGACCTGTTATAACACGTTCTGGTTTTATATTCGCACGAACGGTAATATACTTTTTCCTCCTTAGTTCTAAAGTTTTACGATTATAAAATACTGATATTGCGTAACGGCACCAGTAGTAACAAAAAAGTCATTTCGGAAAACGAGAACTGGTAAACTCTCAAAAAAATAAAAATCTCAGAATAAAATGAGAATTTTCTATGTTTTTTAAAATCAAAAATAAAAAAGTTGTTAAATTTTCTTCAGCTTCAAACTAAAATCCCAACTTTGCAAGTTTTTTCATTTCCCTTTATTATTTCTCCATTTTCCCGCGAGTAAATTAAGGGTAAGAAAAATTCATAAAGTGTATAAATTCTCATAAAACCATTTCCACGGTCGCATTGCCAAATATACTGCAAGATTAACGTTTTGACTCTGAGGTTCTTTTCATGCTGTCAGTCAATGCATGCAAACGACCCTCATTACGCACCCGAAGAAAAGAAAATTGAATTCAAGTGCGCGGCTTAGTTCAAACACAACGTGCAGCTTAAACGAGGGATTAGTTTGCACCAATAAATGACTGTTAAATTGAAAATGCTTTGCACTAACTTCATACCCACCTCTGCTAATTTGTCGAAGCGAGCAAACAGCTCGTTCAAGATTTTCACTAGTTCAGCAGCAGGGTAAGTGGACGAGATTGCAGTGAAGCCAACGATGTCAGCAAATAAAATGCTGCAAAAGAGAAAAAAAAAATTAAGTTAAACTGAGCGTGTTTTTTGTATCACTTAAAAGTTTACTCTTAACACTGACAAATTTTCAGCTCGAGTGATTTAAACGAAAGCCGTGCCTTGTTTTGGAAATTAATTGAGGCTATTTTCGATGAAAAATGCGACTGGCTTTTCGAGTTTGACATAAACATTTCTCAACTAACTAAATTAAGAGATTAATGCGAGAAATCCGGAAAGTTTTACACGGTAGATTAGAAAAATATTTAAAAAAAATATTTTTAAGAAAAAAAAAATTAATTTAATTTATACGAGTTTTTGGAGAGATCTTTTATAAGAAACAACGTTTCTGCTGTTACATACTGTATGTAATTTAGAAAATAGCAAAAGTAAAAGTGGTTTATTTCAACATGTAGAAGCTTGTTTTACTATCCACCATCGTTCGATTTAGTTGTTTTGCAGCTGTGCCCAAACTGTAATCGGTTTTCTCTAAAACTTGCTTTACTTTCTGCGAGAGAGAAGAAGGAAAGTTCGTGAGAACATATAGGTTTAGTTAAGAGCCCACCAGAGAAAAACAGTTGTGTTGTTACCACCGAATGCACTTTGAGGAGAACAGTAATAGTATTCCCTAATGGCATTAATTGACCATAACATGATGAATGATTGATTATTTTTCTCTCATTTATCAACCCAAATGCACGTTAATTTTCATTCACGTATGAAGTAGCTTATTATAATTGCAAGAAGTTCCTACACTTTGCAGTGGACCATCGAGTTTCAAAGTATTGACCAGGATGGGTTGCAGTGGTTCCACCACTTAAATTTCGTCATAAAATCTTCCGCAAATGAGGCGTAAAAAAAAGCAACTTAATTGAATAAGATTTAATTATAATTAAGTTCAAAAACAAGCGCAGTACGAAACATTAATTTTAAGTTAATAATAAAATAATTAAGAAAAAAAAGAATTTAAAAAAAAATCAACTATTATTCCATTTTAAGTTTTCAAGTGACTGGGCCTTTATTCGAGATTGCAAACTGACATTTTCAGTGCATCGGGTCATTTAATCGCATAAAAAGTTATTCCAACGTTCTTATCGTTTCCGTTGAATTTCAAGGAGAAAAACTAAATAATATTCTTGCAGCTTTAACCCAATCCCCATTGGAGAACGTGGTGAAAATCAGAAAAGGCAGAAGCCAGGAATTCGTTCATTTGTCAAAATGTCTTGTATTTTGGACAGCAAACAATTCCTTTTTCTTTTCAATGGGCAAAGGGCCAAACGGCTTGGAGGTCACGAGTGTGGAGCCAAAACTGTCAGCTTTACGGCATGCTGATTCAATGCATCTAGTATATTGCCACATTTTGGCCCGTTTTTGGAAAGCGTCAAATTGCATTCTGGTCTTGTGTAGTTGAAAACTTTTGCATAAACTCCATTTGCCGCCATGCTATAACTCACTCTCATTCACTTCGCACCCCAAACATGTACTGTAACTATTCCAATAAAGAGTTGACTGTCAATGATGAATTAGTGGTGGCCACGTATCGAGCCATTGGTTGTCACGTCACTATTATTCATTCTAAGCCTCTCTTGACAATATCGACAAAGCTTTTCAGATAATGTGCATAAAAACATCTTTTTCATGTAGCAAAGTGTGCAGAGAGCAAACAAAAAACATAAAATACAACTGCCAATACCAATAAAAATCGGCAATTAGTGGTAAGAGTTTAAGTAGCAGTATTTTCTCCATTGCAGGAAGTAAAGATATTTTGTTGCTAATGATAGTTGCAGAAAGCAGAACTCGAGTTTGCTCCCATGTAATGAAAAGCTTCATGTCACAAAGCAGTGAAAAATAACTGCATTTCCGCTTTGCAAAGGTTAAATGGTGGAAAAGGATTTAGTTTGATGCACAAAACTTGTTCTTAAGACGTTATTGTAATCTTAAATTGGTAGAAAAAAAATAAAAATTTTATTTTTATTGAAAAATGTAATGTTTTCGAGTTAAAAATAAAGCGATGTCAATTAAACGTGACTTTATCTTCCTGTTTCAATGACTAAAGACAGGAAATGAAGTTAACAAGTTGAATGAGCATTATAAAGCGATGGGAACTAATGAACTCAGAGGGTAACACCAACAACCCAATAAAATGTCAACAACGGGCGTCGTAAACAGAATTTTTCTTTTGTTTCATACGTGTCAACATCAGTTTACCAGTTTTTTTTTCAAATCTTAATTACGTTCTTTAATATCTCCATCAAGTTTTTATGCTATGTTTTCTCAACGATTGATTTTTTTTCTTTCTAAATGTTTCTTTTTGTTGTGTTGTCATTAAAGAAAATCGTTGTGAAAACAACACATGTTTCCAACTTTTAACCTTTTTCAAAGACGCTAATTAACACCTTCTTTTGCTAAATGACCGTGTAGCGTTTAACTTGCCTGACATTTTCATGCCGACTCATATAAATTTTCTTAAATTGCCCTTCTACAACTGCTCCCAAGTCGCTACGAATTTCAGCGGCAACGTGTTGAGGTAGAACCGAAAGAAGAAGTCTCTCCTGCAATAATTCAAGACACAAAATTAGTTGAAATTAAATTTGCAAGGTAAGTGGTATTAAAACCGAACGGCGAAAAATATTTTACTAGAAACGCAATTAAAGGAGACTGTGACAATCTCAATGTTGGAGAAATATCAGTGAAAATATTTCTTTCAGTGCTTCATTCAAATTCTGTCAAAATTTATTACTAAATCAAAAAGGATTTATTCTAATCACTGTCAGTCGTAATTACATCAACAACACCCTTCATTAGTTATTGTATAATATAATTACCGAATTGAGACGTCAAGTTAATTGCCAAATTTTAATTTGATCATCAAATTATGCGTATGTAACGCCATTAAAAAAAATTTCTTATGTTATAATTATTTACTAGGTACTAATAAACTATTAGCTTTTTGGTTTTTGCGTAACTTATTAAAGCCGACCTCGCGAGTCTAGATTAATTTGCTTGAAATTGGATGGGTTTAGATATAAAAATCGTTATTAAGTGCAAGAGTAAGCCGCAAAGTAATGAGAGATACAACGGAAATTAATCAACTCGTGCGGTGCAAAGTGGATGAGTTAATGAAAACTGAAGAGTGACGACGAGCGTAAAACTTATTTTAAACCCCGCAATCGGAAGAAAAATAAACAAGAATTAGAAGTAAAAACAAACAACGGGAAATGATAGGAATGGCTGAAGCACTATTTACTTGTTCTTGAGACCGTTCTTCTATAACCAATTTCACTTCGAGTGTCTGCCTCGCTTCCAAAAAGGCTTTTCGGTGTCGTTTGTCGGCGAAGAAATAAGCCAGCCAGCCCAAGATGTTGGCTCCCAGTAGTAACGAAACATTGGCAGCAATCTGAGCAATAGATGAAAAAATTTAAATAAATACACTTTAAAAGTCTCGTTGGTAATGGCTAGGATCAGTGATGAAATGCAAATAGAAAACATTACAAATAAACTGTGCATGTAAAATCTTGGCAAACAGTATCTCCGGGCTATTGAAACGTTAAGCCATTGATCCATAAATATTAATAGATCAGTGTCTAACCCCATCTTTCGTGTTGACCAACAAGATAAAAATTTCCAGTTGGGTTCTCAGCATAATCTACATTCTCCAATTTATTTATTTATTTGCGAAATAACTACCGTATTTACTACTCACAACACTACTCAGTAAGCCAAAGCTCAATTCTTTTAATGCTTTAATTGAATTCAATCTTGCTTACATGTATAATTAGTTATGCATGTTTGATCGACCATTTATATCGATCCACAAGAATTTTTGATCAATTGGTTGCTAAATTCACGGGATTCACCAGTTGCAAAATGAAATACTTTTAAAAATTTATTTGATCTTGAATTTATTGCAATCAAATATTCGCCATTTATTTATTTATTTTCTGAAAGGGTTAAGCCATCACTGCCATTATTTGAAATCCATAGAAAATTTTTCTCTTACTAACAACTGAAGCAGAAGCAATTTCCATACCCAATAAAACACGAATATAAAATCTCCGCTAACTCCGTGTAGCAATGGGCAAGAGCAATGCATCGCGATTTGAGTGAAAATGTAATTTCCCTTCATTTTGAATTGCTAAATTTATTTGAACTCGGCCTCGAATAAAAGGTTAAATGGCGGCTGAACTTGCCTTTACTGCAGATTGGTTCGGCTTTTTCGCAAAATATAAAGTTGCGCTTTTCGTTTTAAATTCAAATAACCTTCGAGTTTCAAGTTTTGATTGATGTGTTTTTCCGATTTCGAAAAAGTTAAGTTCTCTCGAAGATATGTTTCAGATATCACTCGTCATTCAACGTCAAATCAGTCTTTTTTAATCACGTGATAAACTGATCACGGCACATTCTGTCTGATCCTTTTGGGCGAAATACACTGCAATTGACAGTTTAATTGAATATACACGAGAAAACTGACAAAGATGCTTTAAATTGCATCTGATTGGCAGTGAGTCAAAACAGCCTAATTATTCTTGAAATTTAAAATTCAATTCGTAAAAGAAATATAGACAAATTTAAAAAACGTTTATTTTTTCCCTCATCTCTAAGTGAGTTCTTGCAAATAAAATAATCAATACATCAAGAAAGGAAATTCAATTACTGCTCCTTAATTTCTTGAAAAATTCAATTATCCCTTTTTCTGATTAAAGAAAGAAAAGTACGTTTGGCATACATAATAAGAGCTGTGAGGAATTGTCCACTTTCTCATTAGAACACCTTTTGTTTGCATCTCAAGCAAACAGCATCAATTAATTATCCACTCCTGACCTCAAGACTCTTATTGCTTGCACCAGGCAGACCTCAAGCATCCGTAACATTTTATTTATGTAAATGTGAATAAGGTTCTAATAAAACTAGAAATTCAAGACTTCAATAAAAAGTCAACCCAAAGCAGAAAAATAACACTCTAACCCTATAAATTTCAAAGTATACGCTATAAGTCTAAGCGAATAGCATTACTGAATTCCGAACATCACATATCAAAATTCATTTATTCCTTCGTGGTTGGAAATGATAAAGTGCCGTGTGCCAATAATAAGAGCAGAAAGAGGAAAAAATCATTTGGCATTCACACTGCAACTTGAAAGTGTGACTTGGATTTCGAAGACGAATATCCATTTGGACTTTGTCTAGTCTTGTGAGCAAAGTGGAATAAAATTGAACCGCAGGTTATTTATTTTGAAAAGCGCTTTTCTTTTACTTTCTAGACTCAATCAATTTATTATTGTTTGCTTCGACTTTTTAATATATAAAAGTCACAACAGATCAAATATAGATTTGGGATGATGGGAAGAGATGCCTTTTGGTCTTCGTTCGAAAATTGGTTTGCGATGTTAATCTAGAATTTAATCTAGAAATAACTTTGAGTTTATGGTACTTTTTGTGTCCACTATAGAATTTCAGTTCGTGCATTATACGTTATTTACAAAATAACTATCGAGGCAGAAAATGAGAAAATTGATTAAAGTAGTGGTTGATATTGACATAAGTTCAAAACGAAAAGAAAACTGAACAAAAATAAAAGTTTAATAAGAATGTTGGAGAAATCAATTATAGAAATAAAAAACTGCATAAAAGAATGAAATAATGTTTACGTTTATGTGCAAAATGAGATGAGAATCGAGTTAACAATAACAAACATCTATATCTATATAGATGAGCATTTTGGCAAGTAGGGGCTCCAAAGGGAAATTCGTTATTCGTTTTCCCAATTCCGTAATAAGAAATTCCAAAGGCGGAGGATCCATGAAATCAAACGTCAGAAAGTTCTTGAATCCAATTGCTAAACTAAAAATATTTAAAAAATTGGCAAAATTGAGGCTGGTAGATCGAAATCCTCCAGCCT
>JAQFZP010000574.1:0-32092 GCA_034695745.1 Geophilus truncorum
CCTTGCGCCAGCGCCCCCCCTAGACTTGCGCCCGGGGACAGCTGTCCCCCCCGTCCCCCCCCTCGCTACGCCACTGCGACTAAGTGCAGATTTATCCTCACACGTTGAGTTTGTATTTAGACATTTCAATCTAAATCCATCTCTGAATCGAGTTGCGGGAACTTGAATCACGAATGAAGTTTGGTTGACAGGCAAATTTAGATTCAAAGACTCTTACACACACACACAAGACGAATGCAATAGAAAGATAGTAAAAAAAAAAAAAAAAAAAAAAAAAAACAGCTATTGAAGGTTTACAAAGAAAATTCAAGTGCTAGTTTCTTTTCCTGCCGCCAGACGGTGCAAATGAGTGCTTATTAGGGCTGCGAACCTGTAATTTACATACGGTATAACCGGTAAATCTAACCGAATTCCCGTCTAACGTTTACCGGTTTTAACCGCTTGTATGATATTTTGTAAAATAATGCTGCGATTTCAGTAATTTATAGCTTAAAAACTAAATTTTAAAGTAAACTAAATTGCTTAATTACATTACTACCATCACTCTTGTGTTGTCAAAGCAATAAAATGCTTTTTGGTTGAGAGCAGATAAGTTTTCCCCTTGGTGAGGGTGGCATTACCCATAGCATTTTTTATACCGCTTTTACCGTTCTTCCAGAGAGGGGACTTACCGTTTACCGGTTTTTTTTAAACCCGATAAAATTTGCAACCCTAGTGCTTATACAGACTGAAACTCTGTTTATTTCCATTCTACAAACTCGTGTCGCAAAAGTTTTTAGTGCAAATATCAATGGAAGGACAAGTGAAGCAGGGTCAGCTGTACTGTGGTCTGTGGTAGCCACAATCTTTTCTCTTTTTACATCAGCTTCAAGATGGAATTGGCAGAATTTTCTTTTACTAATCTCCCCTGGCGCTATTGTTTTTCTGCATTACTTGCACGATTGCCATAGTAATGCACTGTACAAAACTACTGAAAACCACTTTCAAAAATGACTTTCAACTTAATAACTGATATTTTGTGAAACTTTCTCAATGGATGACCTTGACCTGCTTTTCAATACCGGAAGAATGAATCTGGCACTCGACATATAGTTACTATGAATTTCCATTCACAGTCATCGTTGCTTAAAAGAACAGCTGGTTTTATTTAACTCACTAGCAAGTGTTAACGTAGCTCCACGAATGGCTGAGTTGCCAAAAATTTGGCTATTTAGATTCCGTGCATCGAGCGAACAGCTATCGAGCTGAATGGAAAGACAGGAAGTTCCAGTGGAGTTTAATTGCTCTTCCTGCAAATGCAAAAGGGATTTGCAAAATTGCTGTTTCACTCGAGTTTAAATACACAATATTAATTTCCTTTTACACTACTATTTGCAATCCGAGTTGTCAAGGAAACTAGAGCGGAAGAAGATTGCTGAAGAGTTCTGACAGTTGATGGTTTTTATGATTTCCACTTGGTTGCAACTTGTGGTAATGTTTTGGATTTGTGGTCGGAGTTATAGGCCCTGAGTATTGTTTAGGACTTTGCTATTGATCTATGGTTTTGCAACAGAATGTTACGTCTGAACTTTGTCATCTGATTCACTTTGAGAAACTCAGTTTAATAATTGGTTGGGAGTCTGGTGATCAAATAGACTTTAGTCTAACTTTAGTTTTAATTCAATTTATTTTTACTTTTTTGTTCGAGTCTTTTGATGTTTGTTTTGGTTTTTTGAATGTTTTTTAGTGCGACATTCAGTCTTTATTTCCACGCAAACCACTAATGACTTGTAGTTATTTATTTACTTTGTTCTTGTTGAAAACTTTGTTCTTACTGTTTGTTTAAGGCTTCGTCTTTTGAGTCCTCGAGTCGAGGCTGACAGATTTAAAAGTGCAGAGTACGTCAGTGAAACAACTATTCGCTTGAGGTGGAAATGTTTCTTTGCCTTCTTTCGAGTGCGGCTTTGCTTTGGTCAATTGCTTGGTCAACATTCTTTTGATCTAAGAAGTGAGTTCACTCTGTCCGAAATTCTTGTACTGTATTTGCTTAAATGCTGCAATTTCTTTACAATTTAAAAAAAAAAGAGAGTGCCGAAACTTTTCTTGTGGTTGGAATCTGTCTGAGTAAATATACTCAGCATTAAGTTCACATGGTTGATGTTTAGCATTTTGTAGTTAAGACAATTATCGTTTAGTGTGATTTTCACCATTCTGGCAACTTTCAGTGCTTTTTAGGTACACACTCTCATTGGTTGAACTGTAATCAATTTTTTTATATCAATTAAAGCTTTGAGGAGTATAAAAGGAGGTTTAAAAAGAAGCGGAGAAAAAGAGATGTAGTTAGATGTCGATCCGGCTCTGAAACGGTTTCCTGGCTCTTTGTTTTCATTATCTCGTGTCGTCGGAAAAGGAACGTAAAAAGTGCAACACAAAAGAACAAGACGCCCACTCACCAATTCCTGTCACTCTCACAAACTTCTCTTGGGGATTTTATTCTTTTGTGCTGTTGCAAAGATGTTCATTAAGAAAATTGTAGATTGGGAGAAAAAAAAGTAAATAAATGGCTTGACCAAATCATTTCGCTTACCGATGTCTAATTAGAAAAGAGGCTCTAGGTCTGATTAGTAGAAAATTAAAATCCATTTGCACACTGAACTCCATTTGTCTGCATCGCATTAGGGATACGGTAAATTTAAAGTGGCATTTTGGTTTGAGAGAAAATCTACTGAATTCGTGGTTAATTTTTCACAATTTCGTCAAATCGCCGGAAGAGAGCGATTCTAACCGCATTAATTGAAGTTACCTGGGGACTGCGTCGAACAGCAAATTTATCGTCGTCAAACAGCGTGGCTGATGATATTATTTCGTACTACTAGTCGGCGGGATTGTTGTGTTAGCATCATCGCCTTCTGCCAATGAGAGTGACAGTTCCCTCCGGTACTTTTGCTTGGCTCGCTTTGGCCGAGCCTATCTTCGAACTCATCTCGGCTAATGCACTTTTGCTCCATTGGATCAACTGTGGGCCAGATGTGATGAGCGGTTTGGGCTGTAATCGTGATCACAGACAGAGAAAAATGTAATTGAACTCAAGTAACAGGGTCTTGGTTTCTCGATTAGAGTGGACTATTTAAAAGAGCAAAAGGACAATAAGTAGGATCAAATTAACACTTTTGGCGTTAATGAAGCAAGGAAAGAAAAAAGTTTGCAGCCTTAAATTTAAAACAATTTGCCAAGAAATATAATTAGGTAATGGATATTTCATGCACTGATGGATTTAATAGAAATTAGTAAACATCAACTAACTTTCTTGTTAGTATCTTCGTTTGGAGAGTATTTGCTTATACTTGAACCGTGTAACATTTGCTTCAAGTGCATTGTATGAAGGTCACATTGCATGCGTGACTTATACTTCTGACTCAGTGAAACTCAAGTTTGATATTCAAGTGTAAGTTTGATATCTCTGTTGATATTTTTGTCTTTTTATTAAACCGTGTGTGCGATGGTTCCTTTCGGTCACCGTACAATACAGCACTTAAGACGACAGCGTCCAGTGGAAAATAACGCGCATCACATAAAAGACAACTCATTTGACGACCTGGTGGTCATTTATTAATGTCCAGAAGCGAGTTGCACGTCGCTAACACCTGGGTCCCGCTGGCCACGTCCATCCTGCCAAGCCTAATACTTGATCCACGAAGCGCCTGCTGCTTTCTATGATACTGGTCTGGTGGCTTTGATGGGTCATCAACTACACCGCCATTTGTGAATACTGCCAAACGCTGTGACAGTAAAAAAAAATGACAATGAAGTGACATTTTAGAGTTATTTTCTGCTTTACTAATTATTAGGTTACTAGAAAATACATTTTAAAAATTAAAGCATTAATTAATCTTAAAAATCACAGAAAAGGCATTGAAGATAAATTATTTAATAACAGCAAAGTTAATTTTTCAGGTGAAAAATCTTTTCAAATTCTTTTTCTTCATAGACTGAACCGAAAGGAATTAAGAATGAAGTGCATTTTCCTTTCTTTCCCTGCATGTTTCAATTAATCTCAATCCCATAACAAAAGAGATTATTGCAACGGAACAAACTGAAAATTCAAAAGCGTGTTCTCGTTCCATTTTACCACTTCAACAAATTAGCTTTTAATTAAATCAAACTTTAAAACAAAATTTCTCAACCAACCCCTAAAAAGAAAGGGAGATTTTTTAATTTCTTTTCTAAACATAATTAAAATTTCTTCATTCGCTTAAACTGAAACCTCAAAATTAAATCCCATCGATAAATTAAGAGGGAATAAAAAATAAAAAGAAAGAGAGAAAAAAGAATATTAATTGCTTTTTCTTCTGATGATCTCGTATAATGTTACTTGGGCTCATGTAAAAAAAAAACCTAAAGTCAAATGAAATGTCTCAAATTATTCTATATTTGATGTGAGATTTTTCTTTTCTTTTCTTTTCTTTTCTTTTTTTTTTTTTTTTTGATAATGAAGGGGAAAATGTTTAATGAGCTTTCATGTTGATTGAACTTCCGCAAATAAGATCATTGTCATTAATTCCCGTTATTAAAACAAATTAAGTTTGAATCCTTTGACTGGAGCGACAAATTTGAAACGCCGACGGGACATTTACACATCGATTTTTTTTTCTGCTTAAAATACTCTGAAAGATTTATAATCCTTTAATGTCATTATAAATATTAAAATCAATTAATAATTTTAGAAAAATACTTTTTTCTGTTAAATGATAAAATAATGTTAAATGATAAAATAATGATGCATTAATGGCAATTTTTTGTATATGAATCAAGTAATACGTGATGGTGTCTAATTAAATTGCTTTTAACAATTACCCAGAGCCATATTTGAGCTGAAAAGCCTTTTTTGTTATTATCAATAAATGGCTGTGAAGAGATAACATCGGTGCATCACATGTGCAAGTTGATGTTAATTTTTTATTGATTGTGGTCGAAACATGAGAGTGAATTTTATGTAATTAGAACTTTCCTTACAGGAAAAGCAAACAAGGGTTTAGATAACAAAAATATTTTCAATTAATAAAGTAGAATTTTTATAGAAATTAAAGATTTTGTGCATAATTTTGTCATGCACAAGACAGCTCATAATCGTAACTAAGGCTTAAACCAATCATATTTTAACATCTTAAAAATCTTATAATTTTATCCAATGAGGTCTGTGTTGACATTTTCTTATCCAACATGGCGCTCAAGTTAAATGTTTCAACTTCGCGAATGGGTTTTAAAGTGAACATTTTCCATTTTCCTCGATGTTTTTGCAGATTTTTAACTAACAACAGATCAATTTAAGATGAGGAATGAGAATATTACAAAATTAAGGTTAAATCCACAGCACAACATGTTAACATAAAATACTATTTGGGAACACAATTACTTTTGTACGAATTCATATCGGTAAAATTATATTTCAAACTTATAACAGCATAATTGAAACCTCGAAAACTCGCTAATGCTTCCTACTGTAGTGTACAAAATCTCTAATGTCACACTCCTTAAATTTTCTTCTATTCTGCTATTGTTTTCTCAAAACAGCAATAGTGAATAGGGGCAAAAAGAAGGTGTTTTATTTGCCAGCTGTCTCGAAACTTGAAGCATTAATGGAGAATTGTTTATATAAAGTTGAGACACGCTGTAACCCGCATGTGACATGCTGCAGCTGATGGGTTTCTCATCCTCCACTTGTCATAGAAAATCTTGTATGATGCTGGTTCAGAAGGGTTGTTTGCTACGTCTCGAGTCTCTTGCTATTTGTCAAGGGAGATACGCTTTTGTTTTGCACTCAATATAAAAACCTTTTTCCTCTAAAACTTGTTCTTTCCAGTGAAATTTCAGCAATAATTCTTGTGTAAAATAGTGCCAACATCAAAACTCCAACTTTATTTTAAGCTAAAGCTAAAGAAAAAATAATAATTACAAATGAAAATATTTTTGATATTGTGAAGATTTACCATTCCATTAAAAATCGATGACGACAAATCGAAATGTGTTCTCATATTCCTTAATTTAATCCCCAACTTTATTTTCAATCAATTTTTTTTTAAAATTAATTCGCATTCTGGGATTAAACTGTTGAGAGTGAAGTTTGTCGTTTGATCGCTTAATTCTATTATTCAATTAAAATTTCCAACATACAAGTATTTTAAGTCCTAATTAATTTTGAAAAATTAAATGAACTTTTTTTTTGTTTTTGCAGATGCAAGTGGACAGATGAGGTGGTGTTACCTATCTGACAATCCGAACTGGAACTGGATCAAAGAAGATCCGTCGCAAGCATTTGCGTAAGATATTTGCTTTTTCAGTAATTGCTTGAAAGCTTGTAAGAAAGATGCTGAGAAGGAAATGGCAACTGAGCTGTAGTTTTAAGTGCTCAACCTCATGAATATGAGAAAAGTGTGAACATAGTTGGAATTTGAATTCCCTTAATGTTCCAGAGGGTTAGTGGGGAGTTGCATTGAGTAAATCAACGTTTTTATATTATAACGTTTTGTCAATAAGACAGTAAAAAAGAAGGGAGATAGATGAAAATTTTTCAACTCGTGCTTGATAACTGCAAAGTGGGAAATAGAAAAGTTTACCTTTTATTCAAAATGGCTCCTTTGCCGCGCTTCATAAAGTGGCTTGTAATCAGCTTTTTTTGTTGGAAAGCTGCTTTCACAAAATTATGGAAATTTCCAACATTTTGTGCACCAGATTTCTTTTTTAACCTCCAAAAAGCTGATTAAAAGCTGTTTGCATTAAGCCTGCTAATGCAAGGCAGTTGGAAGCAAAAGGAATTTCTTTTTAAAAAAAAGTTTTAGGACATTTGTGGCATACGGTACTATTGTGGGGATATTTAAAGTGGGTGTGTTAACGGGGAAGAAGAAGTTGTGTTTAATGAGAAAGGTTTTAACTGAATCTGCATTTGAATGTGGTTTGTACTTATGTTTCTATTAACGTGAGAACGGAAAAAGTTTTGACTTTATCTAAAAGGTCAAAAGTGGTTATTTTGAATATGTGCATAGAAAATGAACTTACACAGTAAAAAAAAAGTTTTTGTTTCTATTTTGATTATTTTAAACTGTGGCTAACTAATGTAGGTGTACAACAGGTCTTTAAAAGTTTAAAGGTGGGTGTACACTTGGGTTTAATTTAACTAAAAACTAAATGTAACTTAATGTAACTTAAGAAATTGTGTTCACACTCAATACAATAGTATTCTTAATTCTGACCAATCGGGTTGAAGACTGCCATCTTTGATCTAGTGCAGCTGCTTGTTATTGGCTGAATTAATAAAGCTAAAGTTAAGGCTTAACCCTTTTATTATCGGGTCACGAAAATTTACACGAATTACCAGCAATAGGTAAAAATTTAATGATTTTTGCTACCTCGGAGCTGAAGCACTGTTAGTCAAATTGGGTATAATTTTTGTTACTGTCAACAGAGGGGGTATATTTAATTAATCAGGCTCATTCTTTTCTTGCTGTGTTACCCTTTCTATGAGAAATACTAAAAGTATGTCAATATACGGTACACTGAAACTTTTAATTTTTCATTAGCTATATAGCAGAAAGCCTACCCAAAATAGTTTCATGCGAATTTTAAGGGGCAGAAAAATAGCAAAAGCTATAACTTTATTAATAATTTTTTTACATCAAATTTATCCAGAATCTAGTTTACTAAAATATGCATGAACTCAAGAAGAAAAAAAAATTCCTATTCAAGTTGTGAGAGATGTAAATTTTTACTTATGGTTGAGAATGGAAGGTTTAATTCAAAACGGTTTTGAATTAAGAAAACGTTGACTTTGTATTTCACAATGCACTTTAATTTCTTTTTAAGTTAAGCCCAAATGTGAACACAAGCGTCAACTCACCTTTAAACTATAAGTGTTTTATGAGAAAAATGTTAAATTAATAGAATACACTAAAATGGGTTACGATACAACTTGTCTTTAATATGTTACCTTTGCTCAAAAAGCATTGCGTGGTCTACTTTAAGTTTAAATGTTTGCCTTTTTTAATGGTTGACCGAGTTAAATTTGCAGTTCATCTGTGGAACGGTATATATAGCTTGCAAAATGGACATTTCTGCTGTCACTCACGATGATTTAGGAGGTAAACGAAATTTTTTCTTGAAGCTAAAAAAATACGTTATGGTATCAATCAGAGGCAAAGTTAAATTTAAAGTGAAATTATTATTATTATGGTACCATATCAAATTCTGATCACTTGTGGCTTAAACTACGATATATGGTCTGCGGTTAGAGGATTTTTCATCATTATAGAAAACATTAATTATCTATCAATCAATGGTAATAAATTTAACTTGTGGAATAATGTATCCGGTATTAATTCATTACCGTAGTAGAATGGCTTAATTGGTCAACATTAATTACTGAAACTGGAGAAGAAAAGAGAAAAACTTGGCAGAAAAATATTCATGAAATGATCTACGTTTTAACCCAAAAGTTTACATTTGAAATTTTAAATTACCGTTACCGGTATGTATAATATTTTTTAAAGTCTGTTGTTACTAATGTAGTGGCAAGTCGCATAATGCACTGTTGATATTATACTAATATATTCTGGAGGTGGATTTACTAAAAGTATTACTAACAACAACATTATAGTAGCAACAATGTTGTAAAGCTAGCTATGTTTTAAATTAGCAATAAAATCGTGCCGTAATTGACTAAAGACTTAACAATAATTGCTAAATAGAAAGCAAAAAAAATTAATTAGCAATCATTTTAGTAGCATTTTTCTACTTATGTTTTGCAATACAGGTTGAACCCTGTTATAACGAGCTCATCGGAGAATAAAAATTTGTTCGTTATAGCGAAATTCTGACTAAATTTTCATTGTAAAGAATTAATTCGTTACAACAAACATTCATGTTGACAGTACCGTACGTCTGTTTCTTGCAATAATACAGATAACAAACTTTTAGTTTGTAATATCGAGGAATTCGTTATAACGCAGTTCGCTGTAACGAGGTTCGAGCTGTATTGTTAAGTTTATAACATATTGTAAACTTAACTATGGTACAAATCAATTGTTCTGCCATTTTGGTTAATAAGGGTTTATAATGTTGTTACTTTTGCTAACAACACCTTCAGACATGCTGTTAATTTACAATCAAAATATGTTGTTTATTAACAATAAAATTTTTTTTTATCAATTTTGATTGTTGTTAAATCCTGAAAATCATTACAAATAACAACAAATTTTGATTGTTACTAGTTTTACAATGTTGTTAACTCGTTAGTGACTTTACCTCCAAAATATATTGCCTTAGTTAGAAATTATGGATAGTTTCTACAGTAATTTAAAAAAAATATATTTATACTGCTTTGTTCAAACTTACATGCATGAAATTAAGATTAAAATTGTGCAATGGAAGTTTACCAATTCAAAATTCAACTTTTAACAACACTTGCACTTCTTGGCATAGCTTAAACATGGCATTATTGAGTATTGGTGAAAGTGTAATGCCAGGTGGTTTCCACATGGCTGATAAGGCATTACTCTTATGAATTAAAGGATTAAATGAAGATTATATTGTAAGATTGGTCTTTGGGTAACCACATTGAGATATACTGTATTATTATTTTATTTCATCATTCGATCTGTTGAGCAAAGTTAAGCTGCATTTTATATTGATATTGAGAAAGACTTCTTGAGTGATGATCTCATCACTTTAAGTGCTATTTATATTTATCCAATAAGAGGTTCTTACTTATAGCAAAAAATAATTATATGATTACAGTGGTTCTTGTAGAACAAACAAGTAGGTCACCCTATTGCAAGCATAGTTTTATTTATGTATAAATATCATATTGCATTCATTTTTATTCATGTCTACAACAGTTCTTTGCATTGCACATTTCCTAACAATGAAAAGAAGATAAGGCTTCTCAATACACTTGATAAACTTCTTTGGCAGTGACAATAAATGATGCAAAAATGTAGTGGTTTTCCTTCCTACCTTTAAGCCATGCAGACATTGGAAGAGGATGAGAAAAAAAATTGCAAAGCCATTTCTTTTTATGATGCAACCTCAAAACATGAGAGTAAAATGCAATGCTCCATTTCATTCTTATGCGAAATCAACTACGAGCTTTAAACATTGATTTTCACTCTCTCTTTTATATGCCAATGAAGAAAGATTTGTTCTTTTTATATTCCAACTTCTTCATCTGTTCCTTTATATCCTCTGAAATTGGCTTAAGGATTTCTCCTTGCAGTCCCTCAGCTATTTAGACTCAAATTCATTACACACTTTATATTCTTGCTCCAATTATTTTTATTCTGCTTCGGACTGATGGGGTTATTCCCGAGTGACGTAATTTATTTTCCGCGCCAAAGTTGGTTGAAGTATTCTCAACTCTGTAATGACGGCTCAGCTCATTTGTAGTTGAATTTTTTGTTTTAACTTTTTATGAGGTAGTTTAGAGAGTTATGGCAACTAGATAAGTTGAGGCTTTTCGGCAAAGTCTCTAACTAATGCAGAATTGTGGAATTAGGGAAATTACACTTTAAAAGTGCAAAAGTTAATCACTTTTCTTGATGTTTGTTGATGGTGAACTCAATGAATAACTAATACCAAGAATAGATAATAAAAAAATGTAGCATTCTATCTATCCTAATACTGCCATGTTAAATCTTATACTGCCCTCTTGCAGGCTGCAGACATCTGGTGACAGTTGTTTGCACTAATGGGATTTTTGTGTTAGTAAATTCCGGTAAATCTTGTCTAAATTAGTGATGTTATCTGGTTGATTTTTTGACACTACAGTACATTTCTAGCATTTTTAGGATCTGCCATCAGGTAGCGAACTCGGAAGAACTCACAAATCAGATGACTATTTTTATTATTATCTATTCTTGGTAATATTTTGTGCAGTAAGAAGTGGGTTAAAATATTCTCTATTTTTCCCTGAGTCGGAAATTTGCCTTATGTATGAATCTGGCAAAAGATGTAAAAAGAAATAGTAGTGCTTCTTTCTGTGTCACTTTTCTTTATTGTATTGTCGTGTCGTGTTTGTTCCTTGTCTTGTATATTTTGATGTTGTCGTGCTTATTCCTTTTAACAAGTGAAAAGGTTGCTCGTAATCTATTTGCGACAACTAAAATCGCACTTGTTTCGTGTCGCGTTTACGTATTCAGCTTCTCGTCTTTTGAGTTCATGCTGACTTTAAATTTTCATGAACATCCCACTTGCTCTTTTTCATATCGCTGACATTGCGTATCTCAATTGAACTTGAGTACGTATTCCAGTGGTTATTTTAAACAATTTTAACTTTATAGGACATCTTGTAACGTTGCCTTTCAGTTTTAATACAGACATGTGGATAGGAGTAGAATACCTAGTCCAAAGTTAAAAGGAATAATATTTTCATTTCTAAATTTCCAAATTTTGTCAATTTTTCAGAAATAAACAGTGTAAACACAAATGTAGTGTGATGACTGCATAAAAAATGACTATTTCTATCCGCGATGATGAAATTTGGAGATGCAAATAGTACTTCTCTCGGGATTGATGTTTCTATTCAACATGACTTATTTATTTAAGCTGGTTGTAGGCAGGAACAAAAATGTTTCTGTGCACTCAAGAAACAAAAGGGAAAACTGCTAAGAGGAAAAATATTTTCCCTTAAATGTATTATAAAACAGTTTCAGTATATGAGTAGGCAAATTGTCAATGATAGTAATACAATCAAGTGCACTTAGAACTACGGTACCAGTATGGTATTTATTTTTATCTGCACTTAACTAAAGACCACATCATTAGAATCCAACAAAATGAAACATTCTTTCAGTATTATTCCTTCTTGTGATATTAAGAGAAAGAACACATTATTTTCTTTGGTCAATACTTGGATCACACACTGCTGCAAATGGAACTTGTTTCTTTGATTATAACAATAACTAAATCACAATTTATAACTAGTACAATGACCAACAACCATCGTCCCAACATCAGTTTCTCTGACCAAATGAGGTGTATGGTTTATTACTTTTTTTGAAACAATGTCGCATAACGACTGGTCAAGAGATGAAGTTTAAAGTGATTCAGATATTGATGCGAGTTGGATTTTAAGACCTTTAAACAACTTGCAATTTGCCGTATAACCAGTGGCTGCGGAAGCGGTTAACTGCCACTTAACTTGTTAACGATCACTTGTTATTGCCAATTATTCGGCTTTACTTATTTGCTTACATTTAAGGCAAGTGGATATTAGGAGCGTCATAACCCCCGGTTTACTACAGCTGTAAAAACACCGGCTAAGAATTGTTGAAGAACCTACATTTAACTGAATAATTCAAGATTGTGTCAACACTCTAACGCCATAACTTGGAAGTGGAAAGTTGCGGGTTTGGCACAACAATGGACTCAAAGCCCCGGCAACTGGCAAGGTCAATCGATAGAGATTAGGAAAAAATATTTACTATTTTTCTGCAGTCTTTTTCTTTTGATATTAACAGCAGAGTTTATAGATAGATGACATAGAAAATACAAGTTGTGAATTACCTATATGTTAAAAGTACAGAGACAGAGTTCAACAATGATTTTGTAATTTTCCATGATGAAATGCAATGTTAGATAAGTTACAAATCTTAACCAAGAACTGTTTTGCAAGGACACTAAACAATTGTTGGGAGATAAAGGTGTATCGAATGATGAGAATTGTAAATGGAGCAGTAAAGCTTTTGTTCTCATCGAGAAAAGTGTGATTTTACTAGGTTTACTAAAATTACATTTACTAGATGTGAAGTTTTGAATTTTGATATAAATACAGTAAATAAAAAGTTAACATTTTAAATTATAAAATTATGTTAGATGATTAGTTGTGTGAATGTGAAATAAGCAATAATTTTGAAGGACAAAAGCTATTGATACAAGAGAAATTGATTGTACACACACAGAAATATAAGGGTTACTTCAGTGATGAAGTATTGTAGCATTGTTACAAAGTATCAAAAAATAAGTAACTACAAATGAAAAATACTGTACGGTGTATGAATGACATGTATGAAATTTATAATTTATTTACAGGCTGCTGTTGCAAGAAAAAGTGAATTATTTACCACTGTGCGACTGTCTCGAAGACAAATGCTCAGACTATTGAATGGCTGTGTAGCTGCTCCCATTGATTACTTCTTTAATCTGCAACCAGTGTGTCCACCCTACCTAACAGCCTTTCACTAAGCAGTCATGACAGATGGGATGCTGACCACCATCTAATCTCCACACATTGTTGTTGGCCATATAATCACTCTCCAGTTAGAACATGATTTGATTTCCTTTCTAAAGATTGGAAAAAAGTCTGAGAAAGAAGGAAAAAAATGTAAGAAGGAAAAGCTGTACCTGAAAAGCTTCCTTTTGTGTGCAACAGTTGTATAATTCCAACCCTTTGCTATCAAGCTCTTGCGATTACTGATCCGGTCTTACTTTCATTTCACACGCAGGAAATGAGCTCTCATTTCTTTGCTCCTATTATGTTTTCGCATTGTGACGTTTGTTGATGCTACATATACCCTATCAACATTGATGAAAAAATGGCAACATATTTCTTTCTTTTATGTTGCACTTGTCGGAATTAAAGAAGAGAGTATTCATTTGTTTACGAACTTTGCGAGTAACTAAAAGGTTGTTTTAATGTTATTTTTAAAAACAAAAGTAGAGACTTTGCCGAAAATTGACGTATAACGTATACAATACCCTACCGGTAACATACTTGTAAATTATAAATTGCGTGTTAAACATTCAATATAAAACCGAGTGTTGTTTATGTTCCCGCAAAGTCTCAACTGGCAACACGCAAATGTTAATTTTTAATTTTGTGGTTTTTAGGTAACAGTAAATGCTACCAGTTTAGTCTTGTGAAAAGTATTGTAAGCTTCTATAGAAAAAAAATCCTATTTATAGCACCTTATAGGTATTCCTTTGAATTTGGAAACTGTACAAAACTATATAAAGTCATACATTGACATTTTTCACAAGGGGCAACTTTTAAAGTTACAAACAATTTAATTTAATTTAATTTAATTTGCAAGACACACCAGAAGGTTGTACATTTTGTTTCAATTTGTATATTATTAGAATTAATAAACTTTTGATATTATGCATACAGTAATTAACAAAACTTTTATTCAGGGTAAATCAAAATTTTGTTGTTGTTTATTAGTTGTGGAGATATAGTCGAACCTCGATGTAAAGAAGTCTGGTGTAGTGTAGCGTTTACGCTACACCAGACTTCGTTACATCGTTCTAGCGTAATTTCTCCTTTCCCCCAGCAGTCATAAAGGTTGGCAACTAGAGGGGTTTCGCTTGTAGCGTCATTTTTTTGCCGGTCCTAAAAAACCGCTGCATTGAGATTTTACTGTAGAGTCAAATCAATGAAACTCTGACTTCCCCTGTTAGAAGGTGGTCCAATATATCGTACCAGATATTTCTTAAGTGGTTGATGGTAAGCTGATTGTGGTGCTCGTAAATTTGACCTTTGGCTTATTGGTAATTACAAGTGATCATTCAGCTTCTAACTTTTTAACTGTTTAAGATTTGAAGAAAACTTTGTATTATTAGAAAGCTGGCGTAAACTTGGTTTTTAACTACCAAATTACAAACATACCAACTTAGTCACTTCTGGAAAAAGGTGTTTAAAAACCCAGCACCAACTTGCAAACAAACAGCCATACAAACAGCTGTTGTTAGGAAATGTTTATGTACAAACTTTTATTGCACGTCAGACTGCAACTCCAATTGTTTGCTTTGCTAAGCCACCACCATTATATGTCGCTTTCGTTTCCCCGATTCAGTGGCGTATAGCTTAGGTTGCGAGCTCCCGGGGCAATGCAAGTGTTGGGCACTGCAATATGAGTTGGGGGGGGGGGGGCGCAATTTGCGCTCCGTAATCCGTAATCCCCATACCCCCTTGCGCTCGGGGTGACCGCCTCTCTGCCCCCCTGCCCCCCCACACTACGCCACTGTCCCGATTTAGGCTAAATGCAGTTTGTTTTTTGTCAAATTTATGACAAAGTTATCATTAAATTTTGTTAATAAACACACTTCATTATTTAAAATTTATTTCTATAATAATATTTATCTTTTTAAATTTCTTACTCTGAAGTGGTTCTCACTTATGTGTGCTTATAAGTTTGAAAGTTTGTTAATCTTGTCTGCAAACTGTTTGACACACTTGAAGATATCAAGTTACCAATTTACAAATGAGCAAAGTTTTTGGTTCGTATGTTTAGTTTGTAGCTTGGTCTCAAGTTTTCGCTAACTTTTTATTAAATTTTAGAGCACCATCCTACAGTAATTATCTAAAAATATTTAACAACAATTCAAGAATCCCCATTGTAGAAACAATAAGGCAGTGCAATTTGAATTTCAACTTGGCTCGGTAGCTGAAAAATTCAATTACTTTCTAGTCTGCCTACGTATAAATGTTTATGGAATTAATTTGTAAATCTAACTTTAATGGTCAGCAATATTACGAGATGTAATCTCACGACTGTAAAAGTTGTTGATTGGTTAGTGGTTATAACTTATGGTAATAATCTAGTACTTCTAGTTTATATGCTAAACACTTCTGATAAATGTAGAATGTATTGCATTTTCTGAAGGTTAATCTACCTGGGGAATGAGCAGCGTGTAATTATTCCCACAGACCTGTGCGGCTTAATGAAAGATCTTCTTAAAGCGAAAGACCGCTAAGGTACATTGAAACGCTTAATTAAATTTTAAGTGCTTCTTGTTACGCGGGCATAAGTGTAGATTCTCCCACGTGAGAAATAACTAGTTAAAAGTAGTTATAATGTGAGATGAAAAACGCTGGATATTTATTCAGGATTCTTTGCGACACTGACTTTATTCCAGTGAGGTCGGACAAACTCAAATGCCAGTGACGAGGTGTGTGGGATTTGTGAAGATTTTTTTAAAGAGATTTTTAAGATTTGCAAAGATTTGTATAAATTGGTGTGAAGATTTATAGAGATTTTTTGGGATTTTTAGAAAAAAAAACTTTTGTCAAAAGATTTAAAATTTGCAAAGACTTGCAGTGATTCTTAGAGATTGTTTAATGATTCTTTTGATTTTCGAGAATGTTAGATTCCTTGCTTTATTCCAACTGGGAGCAGCTTGGAATTGCGTTCTAAATTATGTAAACTCTGGATTGGTCAGTTCACGGTAATTATTGTGTAACTGCACTCAGTCTAATGGAACTGCATTGCCATCTGTTGTTACAATTAATGACTATACCGGAACTAAACCATACTGTAATTATTTCTTAGTAGGTGGTTTGAGTTTAGCCTAGTGATTAATTCGCTCAGCAGATGTCACTGCAGTCTCATTAGGATGAGTTTTTGTTTGGTGTAGAAACTTTGGGAAAAGTTGAAATTACAAATTAAGTTATTTTAGGAATTTAGGTTGAAATTTTTCCTGGAAAAGATGGAACTTCGTTGTTGACATTGGGTTATAAGTTTTGATGGGCTTTCGCAATGGGTTTGTTGGAAGTGTTCAAGTATGCAATAACCTATAATGATGAGCTTGTGTTGACACCATTAAGTTTCATTTTGCATCTATAAATGATGTGCTTGCACAGGAATTCAGTTAGAAGAAAAATGACTGCCATTTCTTAAATTGTTAATTCCAAAATGGGTTTTAGAATGGTAAAATGGGGAAATTTTTATTTGCCCAAATTTTACCAGATTGCGGTGATCAAAAGTAACTGCGATTTTATTGCCAGGTAAATTGCACTCGGGGTGTTATCAGCAAATAAAAATTTCATAACGCCAAATGAAGTGATTACTCATCATGAAAACATCATCAAACTTGGCTACTTTACTTTACTGCTCTTTGCAAACGCCGGTTGCTAACTTTGACTTTGTTTTTATTTACAGAATAGAATGTACCGAAGCATGTCTGAACAAACAAGACAATATTTGGGGAACTGAATTTTATTCATATGTAAGTGTTATTCTAATTTACTATTTTTCAAGTGTTGTTATTGAACCACAATGTTACCAGAGGGCGCTGTTGTTGTTAAAATACTGAATTTTTTATATTACGTCATTGCTGCAGAAAATACATAAATGCTTTCATGTTTCAATTAGCTATGTCAACTAAATATCTTCTGACCACACACTAATTAGCTCTTAAGCGCTCAATTTACCATCCAATGCCCTGAAACCATACTTAGTGACAAGTTGGTTTCATTAATTTAAGTGTGACTTTACTTCACCGCTTCGAATCAATTTGTACAATGGAATTTTATTTGAAGACATTTTTTTTCTTTGCTTATACCCTACTTTATTTGATGGTGAAATCTGAAGGGGTGTGATCTGATGAAATAGATAAAAAGTAACTTAGTTTTTTAAGCAAAAGAAAAAAAAATCAGGTGTAGTCTAATTTTCTCTCCGATATTGCAATTTCTTTTTTGTGGTGTACTTTATTCGTTTATTTTGCACTTTTATTTTTTTAGTCCGAGTTGCAACTTGTCTACAAAGTGCTCTGGGATTAGGTCTCATCCCAGTAGTGTATTTTTGTTGTTTCAAAAAAAATTCCTTTTTTTCCAAACTCAACAAGAGCAATTTTGAAGCGCGTAGTTGTAGATTGCTTTTGTGTGTTTTCATTTACACTTGATGCATTGCAAGATGAATGGGTGGAAATATTACATATGAAAAGCATGTGCACATGCAATAAAAGTAATTTGTGGAACATTGCACTGTTTTTTTTAATTTTTTTTTTTTTTTTTTTTTTTTTTTAACTTCAACTTAGGTATGTACAGTATATGATAAGTAATTACGTTAAATGTCTTTTTTCTTGGTATTAAATTGTAATTGACTTTTAGGCTGAAAAATGAACTCTTTTAACTGGATGGAACTGAGGAATTTATGACATTGGGAAAGAGCATAAATATTCATGAATTTGTCATTTTACATTCTTGGCTTGAATTCTATTTTACTTTTGGCAAATTTTGTCTAGAAAAATCAGACAGAGAAGTATGAAGATGTTTGACAGATTCGTTTCGTTACCGTACAGAATTACGGTTAATAGATGCGGATACCTGTACGGTACCAATTTTAAAAGTGTAGGCAAAATCAACTTTTATTTTGTGTAAAATAAAAAAATAAAAAATATGAACGATTGTGCTAATACCTGGAGAAAATCTTTTGTTTGTTTGATTAGTATGTTTTATAATCGTATAGTGGCACCTTTTAACTATATGAAAATTGACGTCATTTTTATGCAGCCGAAAGCTGGTAATGACTCTTTCGTTTATAATAAAATATTACAACGAAACCATATACACTAAACAAATGAAGTCTATAAAGAAAAAGGAATTTAAGAAACGTCAGTAGGTATCAAAGATTCAGAAACTGTCACAATAAAGTCAATGATTTCTCTGTTTCACAATCGCAAGAAAACAGATGTTGCCGTTGAAAATAAAATTACCTTTTTATAAACACAATTTAATCGTAACAACAAATGCATTTAGCAACTAGTAACAATGATCAGATATTAACAATCATATAAACAAATAAAGATACAATTACAGTAATTCAAATACAACTAATAGATGGCGTCACAACATCAGAAAGCCAAGAAACTGGTGTGACGTAATCAAATAAAGTGGAAAGGTACAAATATCAAAATGAAAGACGACAAAGATTACAAAACATCGCGCGGAAAGTAGTAGGAAAACTTCTTGAAAGCCATTTATTTTAGCTGCCAATTTTTCTTATTTTCTGCCAAAGAGCCAAACCTTGGTCTAAAAGTCACAGCTCCTTCGTTCTTGCGAGGTCAAAGAGGACGCGCACCAAGATGAAGTAAAAAGTTGTTTTGCCGTCTTACGAAATTTTAATTGTGATAATTACAACAATTTAATATAAGCTCTTTTATTTCTGTGGAAATTAAACTTGTAATTTATGTGAAGTCTTATTAAAGTTGCCACTCTAGGGAACGTGTTACAAAGCTCGATGAATAAAAATGCAAGTATTAGAAGAAAGAGGGCGGGGGGAAAAAACAAAGAAAAGAAATAAAGAACGAAAGAAGGAAGGAAACGAGTTTTTCTGGCTGCACCATTCTTGAAATAGGTGGAGTTAATTATTTTCGAATTAATCAAAGTCCATAATTTTCTGCTGCTGTTGTTCAGCGAATTGCTACCGTTATGTAACACCGGTGTGGCGTTGATGATTTGTTAATAGTAAGTAAAAGGTTTGATATGGTAAAAAAAAAAAAAAAGTATAAAGGACTCGTTTTTATATTCTTTTGTGTTCACAAAAAAGCGAAAAATGAAATGTTGCTTTAATCAATTTAAGTTTGGACTGTTTGTAGTGTTGTGTATTAAAGGTGAAATAATAAGAGTTTGCGCAAGTCAATTTTACTTTGTAATTATTGCTTAACCTTTTATATTAAATTTTTTTGTGTAAATAGAAATAAATTTACTTTTGATATAATGATGGAAAAATCATAACTATTTTTATATGGTTTTAACACTTGATTAAAAAATACCGAGACCAATCAAAACATACTTTAATTTTCAATGTGGTGATGTCATCAACTTGGCGTCAATTATATTTTTCTCACTTCAAAACTTCGACAGTCGATTTTTGTCATTTTCTGCACTATACTGTATATTCTACTTTTAGGCTTATTTTATTGGTACAACAAAGATGTCAAAGATATCACTTTATAAAACAGTCTATGCGATTTAGTTATAAAAACATGTGACTGTGCGATCGTTGCATTTAACTTATAATTGTAAGGAGAAAATAAGCTTTGCAAACAAAAATTATTGACATTATTCTTTTCACTAATTTTAGTTAATTTTAATTTATAATTTAAATATAAGAAAAAATGTTTTGCACAAAACAACTAATAAGAAGTAAAATGATGCATTTGTATCAATGTGAAAGCGACATTTATCGTCTCAGTTCCTCAATTAAAGTTGTCTTCATGTTTTTAAGGTGAGGTATATCTACGGAGCTCTGTAGGTATCTGATCTTCCCGTTACATTTGCAGTTTTTAAATGACACTAAGTAAAAGATGGAGCTCTTAAAACAGTTGTGGCAATGCATAAAAAGAGACGAGGCAAATTGGATTGAACTGATGATGAAATACTGTATGTTGGGTTTAATTACAGATGTGAATTGTGAAGAATTGGATTTTGATTGTCTTTAAAAAGTTCATCTGTATTGGTACCGTGGAAATTAAACATTCAAACATTTCGAATAGATTCCAAGACATACGATAAATAATTCAAAGTCAACGTCACTTTTCGAGAATTTGATCCTAAGCGGTGCGAGAAGTTCAGAATAGTTTATCGCTTGTACTTTTCAGTAATCAGTTTACGTAGACAGAAGTTGGTGACGCTGTGGATGTTACTTTTGAAAAAGAAGGAAGTATTTGTCAATGAATTGCAAACTGAACAAACTGACTTATGAGAGTTTTAGCTTTTTACGTAAAAGACTTTTGTTTTGGTTTTAAAGGACTCAAATGAGGATTAGTTATACGCTTAACTCGAAAAACCCATTGTCTGCAAGCAAAGTACCGATTAGAATATTTAATTCCTACTTTTCTAAATTTAAACACTAGCACCACCAGCTTCCACTATGAAAGAGTACGGTATGTAATACTTTAATCTTTTAGTTGGAGCTTAATGTTAAGGGTGGGCGACAGTGGGATGAATCTCAGGTGATTTCTGGGTGCATCTTGTCAGATTATCGTAAAACCTAGGTTTCAGATTGGAGTTTTTTGTTTTCTCATGGGTTTTTAAATTATTTTACTTTTGAATCTTGTAAAAGAGGCTATCCATAAATGATGTCAGTAAAGCCTCTACCAACATCACTTCTCGTTTTGACGCCGCGCAGAGAAGCAAAAACGTGTACCGTATTTCCTCTCTCTTAAATGACGTCAAAAATTTAACATTTTTCTTAATTTTGTGTAATTCTTTGCAAATTCTTAAAATTTAATTTTAAAATTTGGTATTTCAGTCAATTTTATTATTTCGTAACCTAGTTTTGAGAAATGATTGCTTTAAAATGATTCTAAAACATGATTCTTAGTAATTTTTTTATCATGTTATTTGCTGACGTCAAGAATTCATTTTTTTTCCTCTTTTTCTTTTCTTGAAAATATTTTTAAAATTAATTTTAATTTAGGAAAACTTGGTTATGAATTTCTCCTCTTCAACTTGCATATACATCAACCCAATTTCCAACCAATTACAGAATGCCAAAAGAACACTTGGGTGAATATTTGGCATGCGTAAAATTCCAGTTATTTAATTCAATTTAAGTGTGAAGGCAGCAGTCAATAATGTTTCAAGTTATGAGAGAATAATAACACGTGTTGTCAAGCAAATGGAATGTAATTTATATGTGCAATTGATCAAAAAAGTGGAAGAGAAAACTGAGAAAATGCATGTAGTGGGCGGTAAAACGAAAATGATTTTAGGTTTTGTCATTTCTACACTGAGGAAATTACCATCAAAATTGCTTTTGAACTTTGATAAAACACGCTCTTTCATAATTAGACAAGCTGTCCTTTTTAAATATTAATTTTTTTTATTTTTTTATTTCTAAATATACTTAAGAAGGACTAATGTAATGGATTTGCATTTCCATCTTTTATTCATTAACATATTAAATATTTATAGAGTAAAGGCAACAATTGCATTTTACCTGCAATAACTTATTACTTTACTTGAATAAGTAAAGGTTACCAGTGGGAACTAGAAGTGTCTTTCTGCTGTTCCTTTTTCTTATTTGATTAATGTCTTGTAATTTAGAATCATATTTTACAGTTAACGTTTGCCGAAAGGCTTTGTTTTGTTTCCTAAGGATAATTTGGATGAATTTTAAACTACTGCAGTTACAAATGAAGCAACAACACATCAGGCGTAATGAAAATTATGTATTTCGTAAAAGAAAGCAAACAGTTTTTGATGAAGACAAGAATTTTAGCTGTAGGTGAAATGAAATTGGTTTCAATCTCAAAAACGAAAACATATTTTTATGGCTTTTCTATTTCTCGATTTTTAAAGCACTTTTTTTTCTCACAAATTTTTATAGAAAATGTTTTGAGTTTTCCACTGCTCTTGTGAGGTCACCAGATGTTGATCTTATTTCTCAAACACCTAAAGGAATACGTAGAAGTAAATCTGGAGAAATAATCATTTTTTTACTGTTAAAAAAAGTTTTTTTGAAAAGAAATATTGCAGACCAATGCTTCGGCTTTATCAAAATAAACATGTACTGTAGATAATTTATAAAAATTTAAAATCCTGGATAAAACTGTCCAGATTTTAATTTAATTTAACTTATTATTATTATTAAACGTATTGTACTGTTGTTTCTTCGTCTAGTTGAATGCTGATGATTGCTGCTATTTGTATAAAAACACAGATACGGTACCAAATAAGAATTTTTAAAAATGGTGGTAGTTTTGGTTTTGGAATAAGATTTTAATCAGTTTATAATTTGAAACTGACACCAGTGAGAGTGAGATTGAAAAATTCTAGAATAAAAGTTTAAAAGTGTGCAAAAAAACGACTAAAAATTGTAATTTCTTTGTCAAACCTAACAATACGTCTAAGACATTCGAGCTTCTATTTGGCACCACTTTATTTTATGGGAGTCGTGGCACTCACAAGTCAGATGAACGATGGCCTTGAAAGCAAAAAGTTTTTAAAAAAGGATATTTAATTGAATTTCCTTTTGCTATTTGCACTGGTGTTGTAATAAAAATTCTGCTGCTGAATGTAAATGAACTTCATCTACTTCCTTTTAGTGACATTAAAGATGAATGATGATGACATTTATGTAAACATTGCAGTGCACTTCTTGAAGTAACACCTACTGTGTTTACTTTTTATTTATTTATGAAGTCAATTATACTAATTCTTACCTAAGCATTTGGATTGCAATAAATATAATACGTTAACCAGCACTCTTCTACATTTCGGCGCTCTTTGAAAGAAGTTGGAAATGAAAAGTCTGCTCATCGTCCCACTGCTCGCGGCAGTCGTGTACGCAAGTCCGCTCTTCGGCGGAGGTAAATTTCAACATCACTTTTCTTTACAGGTGTTTGTAACGTTTTAACTTGTGTACCGTATAGGACGCACTATGCCGCCAGGGGTAATTCGAGAATCGTGCCCTAGTTTTCTCTTCTTGTCTTGTCCATCGTTTGCTTTCTTTCAACATCCCTCTTACTGTACACTTGATGGCAAAGTGAAATGTAAGCCTGGATTTAAATGCTGCTCAAGTGGACCAGATATGATCATTTTTAAGAGCAAAGAGGGATGTTGTGTAGAATTTTACAAACCAACACAACCACCACCAACCACTACATCAGCGCCAGAACCTGAAGTTCCAGAACCAGAACCGAAGCCAGAACCTGAAGTTCCAGAACCAGAACCGAAGCCAGAACCTGAAGTTCCAGAACCAGAACCAGAACCAGAACCGAAGCCAGAACCTGAAGCACCAGTTCCAGAACCGGAGCCAGAAATTGAAGTTCCAGAACCAGAACCGGAGCCAGAAGCACCAGTTCCAGAGCCAGAGCCAGAAGTTGAAGCACCAGTTCCAGAACCAGAGCCAGAAATTGAAGCACCAGTTCCAGAACCAGAGCCAGAAGCTGAAGCCCAAGTTCCAGAGCCAGAACCAGAAGCTGAAGCACCAGTTGAGGCTGAGTCATGAAGTTTCAGTCGCTCCAAAGAATCATAAATTTGAAAATGTAGTAGATCAAAAATAGTGTTAATAAAAATTTATTGTTCTCAATTTAATTCACCTATTTTTAACATACAGTCCAAGCCGTTGTTGCCAAAACAACAGAATTCTGACTCATCCTGTATGCGTGCAGTGTTGATCAGCAGAATCACGAGACGTTAGGATGATGGTAAACTTTAAATAACAATATTTTATAAATTTTATTAGCTTATTACTCAGGCTTTCGTCGAATGTATTTTCTTCACTTAGGTTATTAATTATAATTTATACTTGTACTGTTTCCTCGTGTCGTTCTTTCTACTCACAATTTTATAGGCTCATAAGATGATTCTCTTGAAGAGCTACTTCATGCAAATTCTATTACTATCAAATTACAGCTTTCATTGCCTATTCCAGTTGTGAATGTGCAACTAGCATGTTGTATCATTTGAACTAATTATATTCCTTCCGATGTCTTAACTTGCACGTTTTCCTCCACTGGTTACTTTTCATTGCCAGTGTAAACTTGACTTTATCATCCAATATAGCCAAAAGGAAAAATTGTTTGGTTGCCCTCAAGCCAGTCTGCCCATTGGCAAATGCGCGGTTGGCCTCTGGCCCTTTTGTGGTTTTACTCACTAAACGAAAGCTGAGCTGCCTTAATATGGGGTTAATACTGGCCTGATTAATATCGGCAGATATTGTTTTTACAAGCGTAAAAGTAAACGTTGCAGCACTGTGTGCAAAAAACTGACTTGTGAGAAATTGAACAACAATTTAAAACTGAGAAAGTTAAAAAGTTGAGAAAAAGTCTTATTTTTTTGTTGTGATGTGCAGAGCAGAGCACCTTTGTTTGTCTGCATCTGTCATTTTTCTATACAATAGACAGAAGATATCTGAAGTTTTTTGCTACTCCAACCGAAGGAACGCGAGGAAAATAAACTTGACCTTTCTTTGGAAAGTAGGAAAGGACTTTCTAAGTGGAAGGAGTCAATGAGAACTGTGAAAGCAATGTTCTCATCTTTTTTATCTGCAATGAGTGGTTGAGAGCAGAACCAACATTAGTGTATTCAGACTCAAGTTGGAGCGCCATCACACGGGCATTAGAAACATAAAAGAGACTGACTTGAGAGCTAAAAATGTGAAATTAATGAAAATAAATAAAATATTTTCTCTCTGTATACGAAAAATAAATAAATAAAATTAATTAAATTTTCCCAGTCAACTTTCTCTTGCCGCACTAACGAGATCCATGCAGTAATCATTACAGTCAGAATTTTATCGAATTTTGATCAAAATTTCTATGAAATGACAGAAGTTACGTTAAATCATTCACATAAAGTAAGTTTTGATTTGTTCTAGCATTGGTGGAAAATGATAGAACATGTTTTCATTTTTCATTTTCAATTAGTGCGTATGTGCACTAAAAACAAAATGTTTTGATCATAATTTTGGTATAAATAGCGATAAACTAATATGTGAGAAATCAATTTTAGCCATATTTAGCACTAAAATAACCATACAACGTATTTGTTGCATTCTGGACCCGCGGTACTTGAAATTTTGAATTTTTCTCACGTTTTAATAGGGATCCGTGCCCTATCGGAGAAGAGCACTATTAGAACAAAATATTAACACTAATGTTTGAAACTGAAGAGGAAGGATTATAACCTCTTGACATTTGGTCTGTCTGCTCAAGCCGTTGGGGATGATGATAGGTGAAGAGTGAGTATGGAATTACTGTCTAGGGGCCCAGCTCATCTCATCAGTCAACTGGAAACATGGCGGATTGAATCCAGTGCCACCCAGCTGCCCACATCTTTCGAGCTGAACGTGTGCGCTTAGTTCATTCACTATTGAGGTTGTGAAGTCATATTCCCACTGCAGGGACTTAACTCATCCACTTTATGTCACGTTTTCGATAATCATTCTTTGACACTGCTAGAGATAGCTTCTGCTTTCCAATTGGTCAAGATTTCCTCTACTCTTATCCAATACGTAATGCGACCAAGTGACTAGACTTCCAGAAGTTTGATTTTCTAATATACTACTATTTTGAAATAATTTAGTACAGAGTATTAGAGGTAACATTCGTACATAGTATAATTGTAGATTATCGAAACTTTTATTTAGTTTCGGAGATGACTTTTAAAATGGTGGCCAAGTCAAATTTACAATGCATCATTAAACTGTAAATAACTTAACTACCTATACTTCAACTTTAGACGCGTTAAAACTCTTAATTTTAGCTGTTTAGATTTACAGTAGTGAATAGGGGAAATCAGTAAAGCGCTAAGGTGCTAAAACATGCTTAAGTGTTTAAGGGCAAATGACCTACTGTGCATGCCCAAGGTTATTTATGCACAGGTGATTCTGAGCGACCATTTAAGCAACCATGCCTCGAAAGAGTGGAAAAATCAGCTGTTTGTTCTCCCACGACTGCTAAATGCTTACGCGCACGTTGTATGATTGCTTTTGCACCTAACAAAACTGCATTGAGGTCCAGCAATTAACCAAAGCAAAACTAAAGCACCCAAACCAACATCCCCCAGCAACCAACCAACTGTTGGGATAAAAGGTGTCGGGGGACGTGGGGTGTAGGGGGTGTGGGGGTGAGATTAGGAGTGTGAGCGTGTGAGTGTGAGGGGTGTCGGGTGTGTAAGGAATGTAAGGGTGTAGGTGGTGTGAAGGTGGGGTGAGGAGTGAGAGGTGAGAGTGTGGGTGAAGACGGGGGTAAAACGGGAGTGCAACCAAGCAAAAACCCTATCACAAAAGTTGGATAGACGGTGGGGGTGTGGGTGTGAAGGTCTGGATGTGGTGTGTGTAAGAGGGTGTGTGTGGGCGAGGAGAGAGGGGTGAGGGTGTGGGTAAGGACGGGGGTAAAACGAGAGTGAAACCTAGCAAAAAGCCTGTGTAGCACAGGCTGCTTCACCCCAGCAATTCCAAAAATTACACATAATGTACGGTACCCTATCATTGGAATGGGGGTGGAACCTAGCTTGCTAGTTCTTTATATAAAACCAAACAAAATACTTATCGTACGTGAAGCGAATTTAAGGAATGGTCTTATACAGTACACCAAATATCTACTACAGTTAACGTACCCATATCCGGACATATCAATATTCGGCCAGCTCCCTTACCCGGCCAAAAAGTCTCGGACCCTTTTAATGTCTCTCTCCACTAAATACTCTCTCTTACCTGGCCAGCTTCCATAACCGGCCACTTTTTCCGAGTCCCGCCTATGTCCGGATATGGGAGCGTTGATTGTATATTTGTAATAGCTAGAGCGCCATATATAAAGAATTTACGCTTCATTTATAAGTTATGTGACGTTTGTCGACTTTATCCAAGGGTGAAATTATACAGAGAAAAGTTTATATATTGTAGTTATAAAAAATTCTTAGTAAGTGATTTTTTTTTTTCTTTTTTTGCTTTTTATTAAAAAAAAGGTATTTGATAGAGATAAAATTTGAATTTGATCTTATGATACGCTCAGACGGATGGTAAAATATGTTTGCAATTACATTTTCAGGACTCTAATATCTGTCGAGCAGCAGTGCACGACGGTCGTTTAGCTTGGTGGAACCTGAAATCCAGTCGTATCGTTCATATCCAGCGCAACCCAGACGTTTTTAGTTATCTCGGTTCGATAAGGAACAGCATTCGGTCTGAGAGGTAATAGAAAAATCAAGTTTGCCTCTTTCTTTTGATGACCTAAGGACTTCTTGCTCTTGTATTTTTGAATTATTTATATTTTTTCCACATTTTTTTTTCTTTTTAAAAAAATTTGATGTACAGTTTTAAAACCTGTTTGCAAAATGTGTTTATCGATTTCGAATTTGTTGAAATTTCTTTTAGCAAAAATAATATAAAATGAAATTGAAAGTTTTTAAAAATGCAAATATCGGAAAACAATTAGTAATAATTTTTTTTCATGTTTTGATGTCAATGATGTACTATTTATTAATAGTTATTAATTATCTTATTTTTTAGTTATGGTGTTCTTCGCTACAGATTTGGTTGTTTACGTTTCACCAATCCTAGAGTAACAGGTAAATATTTCAGTACATGATGGTTATACTGTAAATTATAACTTAAGACAAACTTTAAAGATCAAATGATCTGAACTGGTTTCAGTCGAACTAAAGACATTATTTTAAAGCATTGGCTTTGCTTTCGGCAACATATTTTTATGCTGCACGTAACACTAACTTAGGACTCAAGTTTTTGCACACAGAAATAAGGGTGTTTAGAGGGTGTAAAAGTTACACCATTTGACCATAATCACAATAATAAATGTAAATTAACACTCTTTAGACATCTTTTAGTTACTTTTTGGTGTAAATTTATCCCACGGTGTGCGACAGCTGATAGAAAAGATGTACACTGCTGGACAATTATGTGCAAATTGTTTCTCTTATTTCTATGTGTGTGGCACTAGGGTCTAACTTGGAACTATAGTATTTCTAACTTGGTCTCTTTGGAGATCAGGGTAAAATAGGGGTGGTTCCTATAGGGACTAGCTGCAAAAGGTTATAAGTTCTCCCAGTGCGCGTGGAACTTAGTAACTCACATTGATTCTCCAAATCTTGTTGTTTTTTATTTGTTAAGAATTGTTTTACCTGAGTATCAGCAAAATCAGTGTCAAGGAAAATGCGTGTATTTCTTGTTTATTTTAGTTTGAAATGAAGTTGTTTAAAAATAATATTATTACATACTTAATTAACTGAAATTCAAATTATACGGGTCTTTTATTTTGTTCTATATTTACATATAGCTAAATAAACAAACAGTCGTGGTTTGCATTGCAAGGAATTTTGCAATAAATAAACAACCCGGAGGAAAAATGATTTTCCACAAATTTCTATATTTTAATAGTTATAGAATTTGTATGCAGAGTTTAATTGTATTATTCTTGCAGAGAAAATCCTAGATATAACAACATTAACAAGACCAGTACTATACACGAGCAAGGATACGGTAACGATCGAATGTCATCACGAAGCGCAAGAAAAGGATTTGCAATTGACGTTTGGTTTTCACGCAAACTCCACGCGGCAATTACTCGGGGAATCAATGATTGAAGGTGAGGAGAACTCCCTCCCACAACAAGAAAAAAGAAAAATATAATGGCAGAAAACATGTGCGAACATGCACACATTTCATTTCTGATTACAACAATCGATTTGTTCTTTGGTTTTTCAAAAATGTTATCCGCAGTTCCTAGGCCAAGATACGAAGTGAAGCTATTACCAACAGTGGATTGGAATCGAACGGCAGCTTATTTCTGTACATTAAAAAACTCACTAATGTCTCAAGTTTTAACTTTACTCATGAGAACAGATGGTAGGAGCATTTTCAAATTGATTTTTCACTCTTTTGAGCGAAAATATTGTTTTATTTGCAGCTTATTTTGTACCAAAGACCATTACACAAACAGTTAGCATCGGAAGGCAGAACTTAATTTTGTCAGTTTCCACGCAGTTTGCGTTGCCAGGCAATCCGGTGATACAGTGGTATAAGGACGGAGAATTATTGTCCACTCGCATCGGTCATCAATTGGTCATCCCCGAGGTGCAGTTGGGCCATGCGGGAGTTTATAGCATCGTGTACAGTAGTGACGATGCTCGCCTTGATAGAAGTGCCTTATTACGGCTCATTGTACGAGGTTAGAATTTTGATTCCAAATCAAAAAGCCACTTAATCGCTTATCAGATAGTTCAAAGCGCACTTTGATTTTCTCCGGTAATGGAACTTGCTGGGGGATCTTTATGCCGGCGTTTGATGTGTGCAGCGCGAATATAAGTGGGCAGTGGGCGACTAACTTTATTTGATACCGGTACCGAAAGACGCCTGATAACGATTGAATTGTGTTTGTACTGGGGCTAACTTAAATCTTAGTCGTGACATTACGTGCGTTCAATTTCAAGAAATAATTGACTTTAGTCACTAAGGGCTGATTGCACCAATGAAAGTTAAAGTTAACTGGAGTTTAACCAATGTTAAAAGCATTGTTAAACTAACTAAAGTATTGTTAGTGTAGTCCATGTAGTCCAATGTTTAGAATAATTTTTGCAAAACTATTGTCTTCAGCTGTGTAGCTTACGAGTGGTAAGTAGGCAGCCATATTATTCAACTGACTTGGATATGTCACTTCAGACTGAGCATGCTCAGAATGCACCGCTTAACCTTAAATTTAAGTGAGGGGGTCTACCACGTTACATTTACAAGTTAGTGACTTTTTCACTAATATTGTTAGATTTTTAGACTACAGTAAGAGAGACATTTTTTTGAAAAAAAAGTGGAATTTTTAAGTCATCTAATTTTTTGAATTTGAATGTATCAATTGGCTAGAATTTTTTATGCCATCATTTCAGCCAACTGAGTGACTAAAATCACCTAATTTTTGAGATTGAACGCATTTTAAGGCCACAGGCGAAAAAGTCATTTCAGAGGGGAAAAAAGTGAAATTATTTAGACGACGTAAGTCACTTACTTTTTTGAAATTGAACGCATCTGTTGGCTACAATTTATTACGACATCATTTCCGTCAACTAAATGACTAAAGTCACTTCTTTTTTGAATTTGAATGCAGCTGTAGTGTAAGCTCAGATTAGATTATGATTAAATAATTTTGCATTGGATTACCGTACCGTACTGTTTTTATTCTGCAACTCGAGATTTCAGTTTTAATCTGAATCAGCTTATTGTGATGTAGTATTTGCAGTTCTGTACTTCATTTGCGATTATAGGCTCATGACGGCACTTTAGATGAGTAACTCGTCCATCAACAGACCGTGCATTCTACTCAAGCAGAAGACGAGTCTGCCTTTTATTGACCCAGTTGCTTATGCCTTTGCGCCTGACGTTCTATTGTTTTCACAATAAAAAAAAATCTCATGTGCCATGGTTGGAAATTGTATTATAATTGAAGCACGTATTGAAATGAAATTTCTAAAATTGATATTGTGGTTTCACATGGCCAATAAAAGCGACAGTTGCTTTCAGGTTGCATTTCATTTCGAAAAAGTGACGAGGTTAACCGATCTCACTATGGTCTTAGAGAATTAACATTGTGACTCGAGAATGGGTCGAGGCATTGTGAACTTTGCGACACTTTTAGCTTTTACTTTGTAATTTTTGTCATTGAGGGTTAATTAAGATATCCGGTTGCTCGCAGCTTGTACCGAAAACAAATTCGGACCTGCGTGTGACCAACGGTGTCCAGTTTGTCTCAACGGTGGAATTTGCCACGACATGTCCGGGGAGTGCGTGTGCCCCCCAGGATTTCACGGTTTGGCATGTGAAAAATGTGAGTGGACGTTATCATTTTTTCAAACGCCCATTTACATTGCTAATTTTTGTTTTCATTCTAGCATGTGACATTAATCGCTTTGGACGGAACTGCACAGCTCGCTGTTCCGATAAGGATTTTGCCGACGGCTGTTCGGGAGCCCTGTTCTGTTTGCCAGACCCCTTTGGCTGCACTTGTGCAGCTGGTTTCACAGGCCTCAACTGCAATTCATGTGAGTTTTATTCAATTACCAACCTGGGGAATATTCACATCAAGTGACAGGTGAACACTGCAGGCAATTACAACTGTACCGTCGAAGGAGCCATGCAAACTGCGCAGTGCCAATATTTATCGAACCAACTTTCATTCATAACACGTTGTCCCACGTTTTGCCATGTTTACTCTGTGTTGTTGGCTTTGTCTTTGTCGTAACGAAATGTTACCATAAAAACATCGCCGTATTTACTGCGTTGACGTTACGGTAAGGTCTTGCCGTAACGACGACGCAATGGGGTATGAAGTTTGTGCAGATGTTGCACAGACTTCGTTCTGAATTTGTAATGGTATTGCAATTAGTAATGTCGAACGATTGCTAAATGCATTGCTGTTGCACAGATGCGGTTATTTAATGTTGACATGTCGTAGTTGAAGAGAAATGTGACGTTTGTCATACTTTTCAACGAAATTTAGGATGAGCGTCACATGTGTTTAGCGATAAATAAAGCTTTCATGCAGGGTGATTTAAAATGTGTGTTGCGCTCACATAAATCTGGAAATGACGTTTCCCAACTCTTTACAGACGTCATTGGGATAAACGACTTTGGTTGAATTCAGTGATGTGAAAAAATGAGTTTTGAATATTTTATTTTTTTATTTGTTTTGATTTGCTGTCACAATTTCGCTGTTAGGCCCGTGTTAAGCCTTGACACAAACGCGCAAATTACTTAGAATAAAATTGATTAGATCCAAACAACAAGCGCGTGCCAGGAGAACGATCCGAATGACTCGTATGGCCGGCGAAATATAGGTAACGCTTAGGCCTCACTCGGATGAGACACGGAATTTATATTTAGAACTCAGGTTA
>JAQFZP010000575.1:0-32031 GCA_034695745.1 Geophilus truncorum
TACACATTTTGTGAATTTAGACTTTTTCAAAAATAAAAATTAACTAGTTTCTAAACTTTTGAACTGTAGTTGTATTTGTGCAAGATTTGGTAGCAGAAGACATTTCTTTTTTTTTTTTTTCCAATGTATCGTAAAAGCTTTACATTCAAACAGAGCATTTTATAAGCTACTACATGATTTCTAAGTTATAAAATTAAATTTTTAAAATAAATAAGGTATTGGAATATTTCATAAAAAATTTTGAAAATTTTAAGAAATGTTGAGAAATTTTTAAAGAATATTTTCATGATTTTTAGAGCATAATCTTTTCTCAATCTTGTTATCATGTTTTAAACATATTGTTGAAACAATGCCAAAACAATTTAAATATTGTAACAAAGTTTAAAATATTATATATATATTTTTTTTAATATTTTTATTATTTGGCGTGTGTTGTAAATAAGCCGACACACAGACAACACAGTTAGCCAAGTCTTTGTATGAGTCTAGTATAAATAAGTGATGATATACAGGAAAATATTCGTGACGAGTTGCAACCAACTAATTTATAAATTATCTGGTCTTGATAAAGTTATCTAAAAAACAGATTAATACCAACAATGCCACAAAGTCAATGGGAGCATGTAAAAACTTGAAATTTCTTAGCGAAAAATAACAAAAATAAACAACCCTTCAGCTTCATGAACGAAAAATAACTTGTGCAAAACCCACTCACCACATTTTAACATTCAGAATTGATCATCTCATTGAATTTTCCATACGCACTCGACTGTCAATCAACATTTTTGCAACAATTTCCTTTTTTGCTGGCAGTGGCAATGGCAAGCAAGCGAGAGTGCGAACTTGACGGTCAGGTTATTTATCTGAGTTTGGCACCATTTTCATTCCTTTTACATTTCCATAAAAGACCATCGACTTGAAAAATGCCGCAGATAAGCCGTCGCATGACGAAGAGTTTTAAACGGTTCGAGGCTCCACACCCTCCACACCCTCTTTCCATTGGTCCTTCGCGATGAATTAAGCAAATCACATGATGCGCTTTTGAGATAAGAAGAACGAGTCGCGCAGCAAAGGTGACCAAGCCTTAAGTTTTATCAACACTAAAGATTAATGCGCGCTATCATTTATCCGGGTTCGAGGCACTTTTCGAACGCGAAAAGACCCAAACAAATTGCCTGCATTATTCGTCGGCTAACAAAATGTTCTTCAGGGGGTCCTTGAACGAGAAGAACGGTGTAATTTGGCTGGGGCCGCCTTTAATTTGCCATTCTCGACTTCACCTGAGGAGGACAATGGAGTTTTTTTCTTCTTGCTAAGAAAGTTAATTCGTGTGCGCTAAAGGAATTCGGAATGCAGCGTGGGTGAAGTTGAAGGTTCGGGTTTCGATTGACTCGATAGGCATTTTCTGATTTTGTACAATGTGAGATCTAGTGGTAAGGCTGAAAATTACTGGAAGTAGTGTTAATTTAAAAGATTTGTTATGAGATTGAGATTTGTAAAGGTAAAATTTTTATAAAAGTTAAAGGTAAATTGTTAAATTGTAACATTGTCATTGATGTATTCTTGTACAGTGAAGACGATAGATTAACTGAAAACTGTTATTTTTTTTGGGTTTTTTTTATACTTATCAAATTTTCTTAGGCAAAAAGAGTGTCAATTTTCTCATATTTTGGTTTTAGATTTAAAAATTATATCGTATATAAAAACGTTTTAGTATTGTTTTACAAACGTTAATTGGCCTTGCAATTTATAAAGTCTAATCTGATTTACTATCCAACTTCTATAATGCACGATAGAAAATAATCGAATTTAATATAGCATTTTTTTTTTTTTGTTTTTGGCTACATATTATAAAAAGAAAAAAATTTACATCTTGTTAGTTTTCCTTTAATGTCATTATTAATTTTTAGTGAAATTTATGGAAATATTAATGACGTGAAAAAAATATTCTGGAGTGAAAATTTAATGGAATTTTTTTTTTAATTGGAACAAAAATATTAAGTTCAAAGCCCTGTTAAAAACTACAAAATGGTTTTGAGTTAATAAATCTTTGCACTGGTTGTGTGTGATTCTGTTGTTTTACCACCAAAAAAAGAGTAATTCACACTGGTAAAAATAGCACTTCCGGTTTTTTTGTAAACTTGAAATTTTTTAGGCAGTGTGTTGATGTGTGGTGGTCATCGCCCTTTAAATTAGAAGCTCTGAATTTAACCGGAAGTGCCATCTTTGCCCAGTGCAAAATTGCAATAAGTGATTGATGTGCAGTTGGCGTGGTTTGATTTATCGAGAATCGGCAACCATTTATCATCTCGAGTTTATTTCTCGGTTTAGTTCACGTGAGAGAAATCTCACTGAAGCTGGATATGCTACTTGTCCGCATGAATTATACATGCAAGAGATTTCTCGAAAGAAACGGAGGAGTTAATGCTACACTGCATTACTCCCAATGCACTCACTTTGCTATGCAAAGAAAATAAACAAATTACAAAACAGAAATTTTTTTTTGCATAATTTTAAACATTCAAATCTCGAATTTATACACCTCAAAAATAACTTTAAAAATATTTCCACAGAAATTTTTTCCTCAATTTATTTAGGCCTAAATTTAATTTTTCTTAGAACTAATTTTATTTTCATGAGTTTCGAAACTGTAGATTACATTCCATTAAGGGTTTATGAGATAACTTCCGGTTCTTTGAGGATAATGTTAGTGCAAGGCGTTTATTTACAAATTATAACTTTTTGCAGGTATTCTTTAAGCAGGAGTCGTGACAGGGTGGAAGCGAATATTGAGCCATGTCTCGCGCATGAACAATCTTGGCAAGCATTACTTCTCCACCCACGCCCAAGACTTGCCAGGGGCGCGGCTAAAGGTGCTTCATTTGCAATGCAAATGAAGTAGAAGCAAGAAAGGGTAAAGAAATGGCCTCAAGAAGTTGAGTTTAGTGGCAAGAGGATTTGGTGAAATTCGGCCGCTAATGTTCTTGTGAATAATTGAGAGCAGCGAAATTTTTAACGAAGTCGGTCTCGTCTCCCGTTTCTTAATGAGAAGAATTTTTTTTCGTGTTTTACCCAAAGGGATTCACCAAGCACTTTTTTTCATATTTAATTTTTTTTTATTTTTGGTTTCTGAATTTGGAGTCGCGATTTGTTCGACTTGGGAGTTGAAGGTTTGGAAAGTGAGGAGAATTGAATTAATCAAGTGACGCGACAGTTGGTGGGTTTCAATTGAATTTATAATAGACGAATTTGGGGTTTGTATTTTAAAGGAGATTCGTGATATGCGATTTTTTTTTGGATAATTTTGTAATTCGTTTACAAGAAAAGAGTTTTATGCTTCAGTTTAAGATGAATGTGTTTTTCTCGTACGGTATTATACGAATTTTGTTTTACAAATTTGGGCTAATGGCACAAATTACAGATGAAATTTGATTAGTATGGTACTGCAGTTGCATTACGAATTTTGGTTTAAACTTTGTTTTATACCTACTATAAAAATCGTTAAGCATTCGTTTGTCACTAATTTTGATTGAAATATTCGTTTATTTACGGATTTTAATTTTAAATTTTTTTTATCACGAATGTTGACTTTTAAATTCGTTAACCAATCACAAATTCTAATTCAAAATTCGTCAACTCCCAAATCACCACCAAACAATTCCCTAAATTCGTTTTTCACACAATTCTCAATGCAAATTCGTAAAACAAGATTTTCCTTTCTCTCTTTCCTTATTTCTCCTAACCACGATTGTTCAATCGGATTCTGAGGTCACAAAACGAGCAAAACCGAATTAATCAACCAACACGAAACAGTTGCGGTTTGCAAGTGCGACCAGCGAAAAGAAGTTTTATCAAGTGGGCTCGGTTTTGTAGGTCGTTTCTACTTTGCCACAAGCCGTTAACGAGCTTTTGAAGTGGACAGATGGACGCCCAGTGCTGAGGCTAATGATGAGGTTTTGTGCGAGTGCCGAGGCAGGGGAAACGCCACGAGCAAAGCGGGAAATCACCTTTTAATACAGTTGACAAGTGCTTAGGAAATGAGCAATTTCTTGCACTCATATTTTTGCTGAATAAATAGGCGAGAGACAAGTTATTCGTGGAGCTAGAAATGTGTTTAGTTTTCTTCTTCTTCTCGCTTCTGGCGCTGGATAATGAAATTAAGCTGCTTGGAAATCTTTAATTATGTTTTAGTGGAGTAATAAAATTAACCAGCGCATCCTCCTCGTCTTACGGCTCCGAGTGTCGCTGTCTTTTCCCTGCTCCGTCTCGTCTTGCCACTAATGTTGGAAATTGCGTTATTTGTGTCATCAAAACCTCTCACTCCTTCCGGGGAGGAGAAAAAAATAATTTTGTAATTTTAATGTGTGCAATGAAATGTTTATACTTATTAGAATTCTAAATGAGGACTGAAATAATATTTACTTTGGAAGTTAGAAACGGAAAGTTAAACAAAAGTTAGTTAAGGTTGAGAGTTGGTTAGGAGGGTTATTTTAAGACGTTATTTTGCTGATGGGGAAATGTGTGAAAATACGTTTGCTTCTGGTGAATTTAAGGTCGTGTTTGGTGTAGAAAGGAAGTGCAAGTGAACTCTAGTTTATGTTTGTGGTGGGTTTTGAATGAGTTGTTTGTAAGATTTTTTTATAACGAATTCCGTTAGGAATTAAATACTGCGTATGACCAATGTGCATGTCATTCTGACGTCTTATCTCGTATTTAGCTTTTTTGATGGGTGAAAAAGAGTTGAAATAACGTCTTTTTCATGTAAAAAGTGGGACAACTCAATCTAGTTATAACGTCAGAATGTCAAATTTTTAGTAAAAAGGACGTTAATTAGACGTACTTATGTTGGATGGTAGGTCAGTTTACCTAGGGTTAGTCATTCTGAAATTCTGTTGTAACGAATTAATTTGTTACGCAGCTAACATTCGTGTTAAAGATATCGACACATGATGTGGAGGTGTTTTGTCGCATCAATGTCATAATGTGAATTGACGTTGGTGATAACTGTAAATGATAGCTTTGGAACTTGGAGGTATCGAGGCTGACATTTTTATACAGAAACTTGTCCATTTTATAACCGGAAATGTTTATATTATCAGGAAAAATGTTTAAAAATTTCAATTGCAATAACTAAAATACGTTATAACGAGTTTTTTTAACGTGCAGGCATAACGAAATCTGACTTGTAGTTGGAAAAATGGTTTTCAGGTGCTGTGGGGTGGAAGTCTGGTTCTGACAGTGAGTTTTGTTGGATTTGAGAAAAAGCAGAGTTTTGTAATGCGAAACAGTGGAAAAACCATGTTGGGTTTCGTTGTGAAATTTGATTAAAAATTTCGGAAAACTAATTTATTTTTGAAATTTTTGTAATTTGGACGAGGCAAATTGGAGATGTGTAGATGGAAACGTGGGTTAAATGTGTTAATTGTGTTTAAACCAAGGGATCATCGACGAATTATTTAACTTTTACGATCGAAATTCGGAGACGTTTGAATGGTTTGCGTTGTTATTAAATTCGGTTTCGTTTTAACGATGTCTTGCACGCTTGAGTGGATGACAGTAGTTGTTGAAATCGTGTTCGGTGTCGGTGGAATTTTGCCACAAAGAGGTTCGGCGATATCGAAAATCGTAACCTTTCAAAGGAGTTGACGCGCTGCTTTATAGGTCTTAGAAGAAGATTATCCGTTGACGATAAAATAAAGATTATTGATGAGCACAGGTTTGGTTTGACAAGCAAAATTTTGACGATGACGGTGACGGTGAGGACCTGAGGACTCTTCAAAGATTTTAATAAAGTGGGAGTGAAGAGGCGGAGGAGAAATGGTGCTTAAGGTTGCCATCGGCTTGGAAATAAGAAAAATGTGAGTGAATTTTGTGTCCACGAATTTAGTGAAAAAATATGAAAAATCAAAAGTTGACTAATTTTTTGAATAAATTCGTAATTCTTGCATATCGTAATTCTGGCATTGAATAATCGATAGTTCAAATGCAATTTAAAATTTGATCATATTTTTTATTGTCAAATTCGATTTTAAACGAAATTTTGATGTTTAATTAAAATTGATTCTACTGTATTTTAGTGAAAATCTTGTGTAAGATTCGAGACACACGAATTTGGAGTTATTTTCTTTAGTACATTTGTTGCATATGAAATTTTTACACAGACTAAATCTGTACAAACAATACAAAATAATGCACTTAACTCTTTCGTATTCATCACAAACTTTGCAGGGAATTTATCATTAGGTAAGATTGGGAACATGGAGAGGGAAGTTAAGGGCCTAAATTGTAACTCGAGATTGGCTGTATACGAAAAGATTCGTTTTGCTAAGTTATGGTCACAGTTGCCTTTTAATCCTTGGCGAATTCCAAGTTCAGAGAACTAATCTCGTAAACAACACTGCAGTACTGGTGGCAAACTCGTGAATTTTTACATTGAATTTTTTACTCGGCGAATATCAACACGTTGCTGCATTATAAATTTCTCATGAAAAAATAATGTTAAGGTTTTCTTTCCTCGCGTTCCACGTAATTGGATCAATGAAGAGAATATCGAAGCGATCTACTGTACAAGCTTGAAACGAGACTCCTCTTAATTAAAGAAACTTGTATAATCGTGTTTAATTGGTTTTGGGTGCTCGGATTTGCAATCGATGGCACTTCTCGTATTTCACTTGCAACTTATGGCCTAAACCAAAATTACAGTCGATTAATGCGCATTAAGAGGCGCAATTCACTGCTTCGAATGTAAGTGGGTAATAAATTAAAAAAAAAAAAACGAATTTCGCTAAATTTTAGGATGAAATCGCTGGAAATCGTTAACAACAAATTGTGATTTCAGCCAAAATATAATGCAATATACGAATGTGATTTAAAATTTGTATACGAATTGTTGAAAATCAATTTTTAATAATTCATAACTTTTCTGAGTAATAATTACGAATTTATATTTCTAATTCGTGAAAAGTTATTAAACAATTGTGAATTTTCGTAATTTTTGGCTTCGTAATTTCGGGGAAACACGTGCAAAACCGCGAGTAGCATCTATTAATGAAATGGCGGTAATTTGGGGCACCTAAGAGTCGAAACTAGTGGTGGGGATATGGTTGGCTTAATCCTCACGAGTTGCAACCTCTCAATCTTGTGTCTGCCATCGATTCCTAGGGGAGGCGGAGTGCGTGCAAAATCCTCACTGGTATCCGTCGACGAGGGGATTGCGACACGGGAATAATTTCACTAATGGCTCCCTTGCTGACCGTCTCGCTTTTCTTGTTTCCCTTTTTCTTCCTGTTCTACTTTTCGTTTTGCTACGAATTACGTCTACGAAGAGATCTTTGCAGGAAAAAAAATACTAGTTTACTTAATAGATGCAGAAGAAGGTATCACAGCAACTAAGACTACTATACTCCTATTTCTTCCTCAAAACACAGCCATTTCCGGTTGCATTTCTCATTACCCGAATAAAAGAACCGAGTCCTTTCAAAAGAGAATTCGGAGACTTTGAATAAGTAATGAAGCAAGATGAGAAAATTTCGTGTTTTGATTTCCATTCAGCTTTTACAGGGGGCCAGTGAAGTGATACGGATTAGTTTCAAGGTAATAATAGTTTGGAGTTACAAATAATTATACAAGGTGAACAAAAGTTGTGGGTCCATTGTTATATATTTTAATGGGCTGCACACAGTACGAAAACAACAATGCATTAACAGTAAATTGGATGGTTGTACTCCAATGGTGATATCAAATTTGACCTCTAATCTCATATTTAAGGTCATTCAATTTGTAATTTTTTAACTGTTAAAAGATAGAACAAAACTTAAATTAGAAAGTTGTAGACTTGTAAAGCAAAACTCAAATTTTCAATATCTTCAAATCGTAATAATACGAAAGTTATACTTTAAAATTGGTTTTGAGCTCGATATACAATATTACTATTTTAAAACACATTTTGTATTGTAACAAAGGCATTAAATTGTTCGCGAATTTTTTATGATTCGCGAGATAAAAAATTTGAACAAGTTATGAATCTTCATTACGAAAGTGGCGCAAACTATTGTTTGGACGATTTCGCACAGAATCATGATTCTAATTACTTTTTTGGTGTTGTTTTGATTTTGTTTGGCGAGGTTAAAAGGGGACTGAAGACGTCTGGCGACATTACAAAACAAGACTGAGCACAGGGGTCAGTGGCGCGGCCTTTACTCACGTCACGCGCACTGCTGCTGCTGTCGAGATGAACGCGGTCGAGTGTGGTAAATGGCGACGAATGGGTGTGGCACAATATGTCAACCTGGAACGTGAACGCTTTGGATAATTACGACTTGTTATTGTAGCCATTTTCTTGTTGCGGAACACGAGACGGAGCGCGATTGATCCGATTCGGTGAATGGCATTTTAAATTCATCCATTCCTGCTTGCCTTTAATCCCGAACCCATAATTGGGTCCACGGTTTTCCATTTTCTTTCAAGAAAAAAAATTCCGCACAAGGCGCTATCCACTTTTGCTCGAGGAAAGAGAATAAGAGGTTTTTGTAAAATTTTAAGACAAAAATAATGTTAGTTTCGTAAAATTCTAGGGAAAGAAAAAGGATATTTAGTAGAAAACGTGTTAGTGACACAAAGGGAATCTGCGATTCGTAAAACGATTTGCTTTTCCAATTTTTTTTTTTAAATACTGTATTATACAAATTTTTCTAGGTTTATTATATAAAAAAGAACTACGAATTTTGGTTTGAAATTTCGAAATTTGCTGTACGGTATTACAATTACAAATTGCAATTACGAATTTATTTCGTTTTGCTGCAAAGAAATTCGTGGTTTTGTATAAAAAAAAAACAAACACAAAACTTGTTCAAAGTCGTTGCATTACGAATTTACTGCCATTTTCAAACGAACTTAGTTTAATTTTGTGTAATTCGAACGAATTTATGAAATTTTCTACCCGAATTTTCGTTTGTTTCGTAACGCTACGAGATTTTACGATTTTTTTTATTTTTTTTAAACCCGACTCGGGTATTTTTTCCGTTAATGCACAGCAAATCTCTCATCATTTTAACTTCATTTAGGAACTAACGACAAAATATCGAGTTTCCTCTTTCGTCAACCGAATATTATTTACTTTTGCTGATTTCGGAGTTCTGGAAGTCTCGAGATGGGGAAGGAAGGGAGCATGTGAGCGGGGGTGCTGTGAGTAGTTGAATGCATCTTCTCTCTTTCTTATTCCGAACGATGGAACTCGAGTTGGAATTAACAAGCCGAGTTTGTGCTCGAGTGAAGTAAGACGGATACATTTCGTTCATTGCCACACGAATGGATGGAGAAAATTACAACAGTCGGAAGATTTTCACTTTCGTCTAAGGAAGACGAAAAAAAAACATTGGCAGAGGAGATATACAGTTAAAAAAAAAAGGGAAAGGGAAAGGGGGTTCGAGGAGAAGCTGGAGTAGTCGTGCGTGAAGATTAGATGAACGTCATTCGTGGACGAATTTTTTTTATTTCTCGTCGTCTCCTCGAGATATTTTTCTCATTAATAAACTGGTAAATAGAAATGCCCGCAGGATTTACTATCCTGTGATGAGTAAATCTCGTACGTGCTGAAATACGATAGGTTTTGTCGTTTGGGAGATGGAAAAATGTTGACTTCAACAAATGTGAGAAAAAAAATTTAAGATGAAGAACTTTTGTAGAAATGTAAACGCATTTAAAAAGATGTAAAGTGTGTCTTCTGGTGCACACCTACGTATATAAAAGTGTAATTTTACAGAATAATACTTAAAATACGTATATTTTGTTTGCTTTTTTAGAAAGTTGATTTTAAACAGTTTGCAATATGTTGGACATATCGAACTATTTCTCTATTTGATACTTTTGCGCAACAAAATAACGAATTATGTCGGGGAATTGGACAAACTCAAATGATGTTGATAAGATTTTATGGGATTTGTGAATATTTGTAAAGAATTTTTTAAAATTTTGAAGAGATTGTAAAGAATTTTTTAAAATTTTGAAGAGATTGTAAGAGATTTTTTTGGGATTTGTAACGGATTTTTAGGGATTTTTGTAGGATTTTTTTAATGATTTGAGAATTGCAGAGATTTGCGAAGGTTTTTCGAGATTTTTTTGACCCGTCGATGAGATTTTCGAATTTGTCCCATCCTTTGAATTATGTTCATTTTTTTTGACATTTTTGATTGGTTTAATACATGACGCACTAAATATGAAAAACTATGCAACTTCTTAGGGACAACTAACTAGTAAAATCATTCATATAAAATTACATAAAAAAATTAACAAATTATTTTGAATTTTCTTTACAAATCATACCGTAAATCTCAAAACTAATTTTTATTCTTAAGTAAAACGATGTTCACATTCTAAAGGCACCACTAAATTTTACATGCGCCAACTTCTTAGTCGTACTTTCAGTACACAAAGCACGAAGCAAAAGAATTTTGGTTCTGTTCAATATTTTACAGCTTCCACTGTCCACTGTCCACCGTGTTTCAACTCTGAAACTAACATGTTGGAATGTTGTTCCCGACTCGCAAGTTGGCCGTTGCCATAGCAACCAGTTTATTGATGTTTGTCCTCCTAATCACTACAATGAACAATTCATCGATTCTTCTCTTCAAATTACGACTTTCTACCTTTTACTGGTAATAGGATTTGAAAGCAGTCCTTGTTAGGTAAAGACTCCCCCATCCCCAACAATTCTTTGTTTTTCCACCTACAAAAAAAAAATTCTCTAAAAAAAATCAATACCTAAAGAGAAAGTAAAAGATGGTGCAATTTTAAAACCGGTGTAACTCAAGATGAGGTTTTTAGACGTGATAGAGGCAGCCATTTTGGGTTGTTGTTTTTGTGATGTGTTTGACACATTGAGGTGGCTTTCCATTATCAAGAAGTGACAAAATCTTCATCACAATGTTATAATTGATGTCTTTAAAAGAGAAGTTATGTAAATGACCCTTAGTGTGGATTATTCTGTGTTAAGGGTTGTATATAGGTCAAGGCTAAATTAGGGTTACTAAGCATGCAAAGGGGATTAGAAGAGAGGCAGACCTTTGAAATTGTAATCCATATACAGGAAATTATCATAATACTGAAAAGAAACTAGTATTTTGTCAATGTGGAAAATTAATGAGTTTTAATAATAAATTATGGTAACGTTATAAACATGTAATAAGAATTTGGGTCATTTTATTTTAGGTTTTTTATGTCGTATGATATATTTTTATGTATTTATCTAAATATACATTTATCCGTGCTCAATATTTGAGGAAAAGTACATAATGTCGTAATTGTAAGAGTTTTGTGAACACTACTTAGGGGTAACAGCAGTATAATTTTTTAAGAAGTAAGTAGATTACAGTGACTTACCTAAAATTCAAGGTCAAATCTGGCGGCCAAAGTGGATTGTGAAACACACTTGAAATTTATCATCAGTTTATTATTATATACAAACGCTGAAAATACTGTTAAATGTCTACAATCAATATTCAAATTGCAACTTCTGTCGACAGTCGGCCATTAATCGAGTCCAGCTTTTTAATTGAACAAAAACAATACACAATGGCAAAAAAATTCCCTCATTGTCGGAATTCGGAAATATAGTCACCACATTGCTAAACGAAAAGTCTACGAGAAATCGAAGATCTCTTCCGAGCACTACTAAACCCCCAACACTTTCTCTCCCACCTTCTCCCTTCTCTCAATTTTTCCTCTCCCAATTCCCGCATTGCCGTCGCAGAATCTTTTGACGAGAAAGACAATTCTTCCAGACGACTTGAAACGCATTTGACAGGCGAATCGCAATCGCGAGGATTTACATCTCGGTGGGACCGCGTGCTCTTCGACTGAAATCCCTTTCGGAAGGAAGAAAGGGGGATTTCTGGCGCAAGTTTCATTTTGTTCTTGCGGCAGGTGATAATGAGCATTCAGCCCTATTACGCCGATGCAAATTGCAACTGCCGGTATTTGCTGTTTCCAATGCTCAGTTCAGCCGACAAAGAAGAAGAGCCTGTTGTGAAGAATGCAGGTGCGATTCTTTTGTGCTCGACACCCGGGAAGGGGCCCACGAGACTCGCTTTGATAAAGAAGTGGCGCTGCTCAGAGCGAGCGGCTCATTTTCTGGAGCCGAGTGAGCCTTCTACAAACGATGGAATAAAATGAATACCTTTCTCTCACTTTTTTCTTTTCCTTACTGATTCTTATTTTTTTTAAGTTTGTGTCTCGGGAGGTATTTTGCTGGGTGAATGTTAAATACTTGCAAGTTTCACTTCGGTTTTTAAATTGAGTATTTATTGAGCGATTTTCTTTCGGTTCACGCTTCGCTGCAATTCGGAGCGGCTGCGAGTGCCATTTCCGGTTGGGTTGCAGGTCTGATATTTTCTGGGGGTGTTCTGGGTGTCAAAGGGTTGGTGTTTCTGAAGTTTGGAGGTTTTGTTTAAACTGGAAGTGCCAGTTTGTGGGGTTTGAAATTAGGGGTTTTATTATGGATTCGTAGCAATTTAGAACAGTTTTAAAGGGTAATTCTGCCATTCTGGTTATACTAGATGTCTTCAATTTATTTAGATGTTTATTACATTGCCAATTTCTGTTTTGAGGAAGTGGAGCTTTTACTAGAATCTGAAGTGACGTTTTAATCTGCTTGGAATTATAAAATAAACAGTTTTGCACTGATTAGGTGTAAGATTTACTTAAAATGTCACTTTTGGTTTGCCTAAATGCATTGAATGTTTTAGAAGTGTAGTATCAAAATGGTATTTTAGAGTCTGATGAACCTGATGAACCTGATGTGATTTTTGATTCTATTCCAATATGTAAAAAAAAAAAATGTTGTTGTACTTTAGTGCATTATAAGTGGTGAAAATAGCACTTTTGGTTTTTACAAATCTCAAAACGTTTTTTTTTTTTTTAACTCATTTTGCATGAATCACAACAGTAAACCGGAAGTGCAACTTTAATTACTCTAAAAATGCACAAAATCACATTTCTTTACATACAATATGTCTAACTACATTTTTAAAGAGTCTAAAGCTGAACTTCCGGTTTATCTACATTCAAAAAACTTCAAAAGCATCTTACTACACAAAAAACTGGAAATACAATTTTTCTCACACTGAATAGCAATTCAGTTGTTTTTTCCCCTTTTGGAAGATGTTTCACAGTTCAATTTTACAATCGATACCAAAAGAATATCCATCTTGTTCTTCTTACTACATGAACAATTCCATTTGCAAGGATACTGTTGAAGACTTTTTTTTTTTGCATTTGTTCGCGGAATGACTAATGCATCGAATGAATAAGTTATTAAAATTTGTTGTTTGCTTTTGCTTTTGCCTATTTATTATACATTCGGAGATGCTCTTGTTTTTGAATAGAGGATTAGGAATTCTCAGAACGGGGTCCGCATGTTGCAATGTTTTGTTTGCAGACTGAAAGGAAAAGTTTGAAGTATCGAGCAATATTAACGGTTCGGCCATTATATGGAATTTGGAGCATTTGCTTTGTTTTGTTTGTGATTTATTAATACTTGGGTGTTCGGTTGTTTGCGGTTGTAAAAAATTCATGGGGAATTTCCGATCATGTGATGAGTTGACAGTTTTGCAGCGTCATAAGTTCACTTGGGAAGAGTCTAAGGTAAGGTTTGGCCAAATGGAATTTTCTGTATTTAATTTTACAACGTCTCAAGATTGTAAATGGATTGTGAAGCAGTAGTTGAGATAAAAACATCACGTGTGGTTTTTTAAACTTACGCAGTTTATACGAGTTTAGATTTGAATTCGTAGAAAGAACGATATTTTTTATAAATTTATAGATGAATTTTTTTAGCAGATTCGACTGAAAATAATTAGTTGCACGAAAAAAACCAATTGACGTTAAATTAATGTTTGTGCAAATAATTGAATTCGTATCATAAATTTGTACCGAAATGAATTTTCTGAAAAAACGAATTTGTTAAACAAATTAATACAAAAACGAATTTATTATACAAACATTTGTACAAAACGGATTTGCAGCGCAAATAGGTAAAAAACTAGTAAAAACCTATTGGAATGCAATAACCAATTTGTTTTTAATCTAATTGAGAAAATTTGAAATATGTAAGCTAATTTTCATGATACACAAATTTGTCCGAATATGATATAGCAACTTCTGACTTGCATTTTTTTTACAAACCATTTATTACCCTCAATACCAAACAACGAAAGAATCTTTTCATTTACAACCAATCGTAACAACTCTGCAACTACTCACGAACTTTCCTGCCACACATCAAGCAACACGCGGAATGCAAACATCACAAAGCTCGTGTGACATTTAAACCATCACTCCAACCCGAATAAAGTAACTTCCCCCAAGAAAACTCACTTCTTATTCTTTATTCTCACTTTAATTGTTCCCTTAATGGCTGCCGATGGTCCCATCTCTTTCCCAGCGACCAATCAAGAGGGGATTGATGGCAGAAATCCGAGAGAAAAAGGGGGTTACGAGGCGGTGCGCGAGGCCTAACCGCACGGCCAATTAGGCAGTGGAAGATGGTTTCTTTGGAAGTCCGAGGAGAAGAATTGGTCGTGAAGGAAACGCCAAGAGCAGAGGCAGAACCGCGCTGGATTTCAATTATCGATGGGGCGATGTTGGAATTGGAAAGGACGTGACACTTTGTCACAAGACACGGGCTTTGGCAGCTTTATTGAATGGTGAGTGGTGTCTGTGATGGTTTCTTTGAAACTTACGAATAAATAAGGGAAAAGAAGGATTAAAGTGGTTTGATTGTGCCGTTTGATAATGAGATGACGAATCGTTAGAAAATGTATGAAATGATTTTTTTTTATTTTAGGAAAGATAAAAATAGTTTGAGGTAATCTTCTTTTGTCTGTCGTTAGATCAATCAGTGATGGGGAAAGGAGTGACGTCGAGGTTTGAGTGGCTTAGCTACACTTGAAATCATTATTCTTTTATAGATGGGGAATTTTCAGTTCGGGTTTAGGGTGGTTGAATAAATCTCGTTGCTAGGTTTTATTTGATTATTATTGAACTGAGAGTGAAAGTGAGGGACTAAAGGGCAATGTGGTGAGTTGGAGCGGGTGAAAATAGCACTTCCGGTTTGGGAGACATCTGAAATTTTGAGACTTTTTTTTTGAGGTGTCATGTACGTGACCTTGAAGTTTTAAGTTTGCAATTGAACCGGAAGTGCTCTTTTTGTCTGCTCCGAATTCAGAGTTTACTGGTGATTTTTTAAGTTGGGAATTTAGAAAGGTGTAAAATTACATTTCTGGTTGTTTTATAGACTTGTGATTTATATGGGCTTTAACTACATACTCAGAGCAAAGATTCCTTAAGTTATTACACTTTTAATGTAACCGGAAGCGCCATTTAATTTACCGTACAGTAAAAATCAAAATTATGCTACAAATTGTTAAAACCTGCAATTTGGAGCAGTCGAAAATGGCTCTTCCGGTTTTGCAGAAGGTTCAATATTTTTTGAGAACTTAGTATCAGTGGTACACTTATTACTCTTAAAACTTCATTGTTTAAATTAAACCGGAAGTGGGTAATTTAAGCGCTCCAAATTGCACTCTGGCGCGAAAAAGAATTCGAGAAAAATGGGTTTTGAAGGCGCAATTGAAAAACGATTTGGGTTGCACTTGTGCAATTGAAGCTTTGCATTTGAATGACACGAGAGATAATTGAAAACCCTCATTGCTCATCATGCAGCAGTAAATCTCGCTTTAAGCATAATGCGACCTGTTTTGAAGACCAGCGTCGGCGCGCAAGGATTGATGTGGAAACACGAATGAGTGACACTTGCAAGTTATTTATTTACTTCCGCAATACTCAGTCGGCCAAATGAATCGACGGAAAGCCATTCATTTATTTAATTTGAACACGAAATTAAGTGAAAAAGATTCATTCAAACATTGCGTGCAGTTTAAAAATGAAATCTCGCTGCAGAGACATGAGAAACAAATAACCTGAAATTAACTCGGTGATTATGGAAGCTTGTACAAATTTGTTATTATTAAGTAAATGGTAATGGCGTCGAGTTTATTAATATTTTCAATGAGGAATTTTTGTTTCGTTATATTAAAGATTATTTAATAAAAACATTTTTTTTTTTTTTTTTTTTTTTGCGATTTGGAGTGGCTTAAAATGGAATTTTAAAGATATTTACGGTATACTTGGCAATATATGTTCCTAAAGTTTCCTGTTTGACTAATTATGAAAAACTTCATAAAATTACATCATTCCGTTGGAATTTTATGATCACATAATTGTAAGGATCTCGCTACACATTGCAGTGAAGCCAAGTTTCACTAGTAAATTCAAGTACGGTAATAACTTTACTCCAAATATAAAAAAGTAGTTTCTACACTTCGTACTGTTTTATTCACAGATGTAGTCAAATGTTTCTCGCACCAAAACAAAAAATCGTATTACAACTCACAAGTGAGATAAGTTAAGCTTCAACATAACTTCGCCCTTTAAGCTATATTTTTCACATCTCTTTTTTTGTTGTTTAAAGAAAAGCTGATTATGTAAATGAAAGGAAACTCGTGTTTTTACGTCACTTTGATGTTTTTTATAATTTGAAAAAATCATTTCATTTCTGTGTTTTTTTTTTTTTTTTTTGTTTTGTTTTTTTTAATATTTACTTACTTGTATCTTCTGTTTTGAATTTTTTATTTATTCTGCTTTTAAAAGTTTTTTTTTTCAAAATGTAAATGTAAAAAAATCAGAAAGAAATTTTTACTTTTTCTGCTGATTTTTTTGTAAAATAATGTTTTACTTTTAACGGATCTTTTCGAAACTTAAAAAAAAAGTGTAAATGGAGCAGTGCACCTTCAATTTAGTGGGTTTTTTTTCCCCCTAACTCATTTCTCGAGCAACTCTTTTTATTTTTGTTTTAATAAATTACACACTGGGAAAACATGTTGAGCGAAATTGGTCATTTGTAATCAGAAAGTGTCAGAAATGTGTTCTTTTTTCTCCACGTCACTTCTTTACTAAAAATTGTGTTAAATTATGTTGTGAGGGACTTTATAACGATTTTTAAACTTTACTGCAGTTCAGAGTGGGCTGCATTGCCACTTTCGGTTTGACTTATTTAAACCTTAAAATTTAGAGTAATTTTTAGAGTATTGTTAATGATTGCTTTTATAATATTTTAATTTTTTTGTTAAACCGAAAATGCAATGTTTACAGCTTCAAATAATACTAAATATTGAAATTTTTATTTTTTATGGGGTAAAATAAGACTTTAGGTTTAATTTATAATTTATATACACTTAATAGTAATGTAAATGTAAATGTTTACAAAAATACAATTTTTTATCTCAACCGGAAGTGCAGTTTTAATTGCTTTTACTGATTTGGAGCTTTAACATCAACATCCGGTTTAATTAAACTCTCAAAAATTAAAAAAAAATACTTAATCCAAGTCTAAAAACTTTTCACACAACCGGAAATACTACATCATCACAGAAATTGTTGTTTTTTTTTTTTGTTTTTTTTTTTAATACTAAAAAACACTATTAAGTCTAAAATAGGGTTAAGGTCAAAATGGGCAATATTTCACCAACTCCCCAACTTCATCTTTGTCTCATTAGAAAATCAATAGTTAATTTTAAACTAAAAAAAAAAAAAAAAAAGTAAATAAATAAAACAAATAAAAACGAAGCGGAAAAAATGGATTAAGGTTAGGGTGTGGTAGTTTGTTTTAGTGTGATTTAAACCCCTTTATCCTCCGGTAGGCGAGTCGGAGCCTCGCTTTCGTCTTTACAGGGTTCGTTATCTCGGCGCGGCACGTTGGACTAGTGCAAAGGCGCCGAAAGGCTCGAATCGACCACGTGATATCGATGACAGGAGAAAGGTGGTTTGTAGCAGTGTGGATGGAGTGTTATCGCACTGCAAAAACAAAATAAGGTGGCGTGGAGAGACGAGGAGAGCGGGAAATATCACTTATTCACGCGGGTTTAAAGTGTTTAAAGTTTATCTGCAGAGAGAAAGGTGGTGCCATTGACTGATTCGTGTTGCGCAGGAAAGCACGTTCTTGACAGGATGTGATTAAGTAAGGATTAGGATGTGGACTAAATAAATATGAAGGAAAATTAATTTGACAAATGCGATAATCCGGTGCCTAGGTAGACTTTAAGGATTGTGGTGTCTCGGATGAGGGAAGTTAAAGAGAAATGGAGAAGTGGAATTTAAGACTAACATTATTTTCTGCGGAGATTTGTTTGCTTTATAACTGGCGAGTGAATAAAATTTGAAATTTTTTAAAAATTGAAATGAGATTATGACTGCAGTTGAGTAATTATTTAATGTGTTTCTATTGTTATATATTTGAATTGTATGTTTCTACGTTACTGTTTCTAAATGCTAATGTTTGTTGTTTATTGTTGTTGTGATTTGTTTCTGCCTCGGATTATTTATTTCCTACAGTAGATCATTCCTTTACATCGTATGTTATATATCTTTATGCACTTGCAGTGTTGTGAACGGTACTGGAAAAATGTATTGCTATGGTACCGGTAGCGGTAAAGTAGTGCGGTATTATAAAAATTATTTGCGGTACCGGTACTTTACCGCATTAGGGTGTGAGTTACTTTGCAGTATTCAATCATTTTTTGTTTAAAAAAAAAAAAAAAGAAACAAGAAGAAGAAAAAAAAAAAGACTCCTAAAAGCAAATCGTGACAGGTCAGTGTCGCGTGCTGTTTATTTTCCCATTCACGTAAAATTTCCAGCAAGATTTGACGTTTAAAAGCTTTATGAAAATGATGGTTTCGTATTAATGCAAGTGGGTTAGTTGATTGTGAAGGGTCGTCGAGGCGAAAGCGCGTGACTTGTCCCTTAAAACAAAAAAACACGCTTCACCGTATTACGTCGTGCGCCAATTCAATTGGCTTCGCACGACGTATTTAAGACTCGACACCTAATGGAATTCTTCTTGTCAACCAATCAACTTATCTAACGAACGAAATATCGACTTGAAAAAGAAAATAAAATAAAACTAGAAATGACTGAAATGAAATGCATCAGCGTTTAATTAGACCATCTTTATTAATCGCTGCGCGTCTAGGGGCTATGAATTAGTGATAGAACAGCGACATGGGTTGACGGACTCCTCCCTCGGACTTGGATGCAATTACAGGGTCCGTAATGAGTTGGGACGTGGGGTATTAGTCATTTTGTTGATGTCTGTCACTCGTTTAATCTGTGTTCACAAAGTTGCTTTTTTGGTTGCTAAGTCATGTTTCGTCGACTGCAATCTAGTTTGGTCGAAAAGGTCACCGAAGAAGTATCTCGCTTATAATTGCATTTGGCATTGGGTTATTGGCAGTGACTTTTAGGGTTGAGGTTGAATCGAGTGAGTGGAGAGCTTGTTGCGCGTGGGCGTGCGCAGTGGAAAGAAGGACAGATATGAGGTTTTTGTGATTTTAAATGAATTATTAAGATTTTTTTTACATTTAGAGTTGCAATTGGCTTACCGGTAAGTTAGAATTTTGTTATTCAATTAATCGAGGTTTTGTATTTCTCTATTGTTAAATTTTACCAAATACTTTTGGCATACTTCATGTACATAAATTTGGGTTTACACTTAAAAAGTTGTGTTCACCCTTAGGATAATGCATTCTTAATTCTGACCAATCAGGTTGAAGACTTGTTATTTTTGATTGCTTGCTATTGATTGAATTAAAAAGTTAATGCTTACCGTAATACAAAACAATTTTGAATTTAAGGAAACTTTGACTTACAAGTTAGTATTGCACAATGCATCTTACTGTAATTTCTTCTTAAGTTCAGCTCAAGTGTTTGTGAGTTGAATGAAAGATGCTTAAGGTCGCCAGTGGCAATACCATGGCCATACGCGATCTATCACGTGACCTTAAACAGTCTCAAGTCTTAAATCAACACAATTTCTATAAAAAATACACAAGCTAAATATGTACACAAGCGTGAATTCACTATTACATGTAAGTAAACGCTTACCAAATTGTATTTTAAACTATGTGCTAAATACTGTACATCTACTAAAATGGTAATAATGAACGTAATGTTAATATCAAATATAATAAATCAGCTAGCCGTCAATCATTCATTAGTCATGTCGTCTGCTACATTTCATAATACATTGTAGCATTCAAGACATTCATGTAACTTGATTTTTAATCCTTTCGAGCAATTTTAGCGAAATTAAACATTTTCCCTTGTTTATTAATGTATTAGCTCTTTGTGGCATGTTTGAGTTGTCACGCACCATGTATCATCGTAGGGAGGGTTCATTAGGCCACGATATAACGATTTGTAGTGCTGTCATAAAGCAGTAATTTGTTGTCAGGTTTATTGTTCATTTTGTATTGTAGCTTGCAAGAAATGAAATGGGTGCGTGTGCTTGGCTTGACATTTACTTCAGGTAAAGATGACAGCCAATTGGACTCGACCTCCGGATATGTAGTACACATTTTTATAATTTTTTTTAACTTTTGGTTAATTAAAGTTCAGATTGTAAACATCCCTTGGCTGAGATGTTCATAGTTATTAAAAATGTGCAGCTAGAACTTTTTTTAAAGAAAAAAAATTAAGTAAATATTTTTGCTGCCCCTTGGCTTTGCTGCAGGAGTTGGGGAAATAATATGACATGGTACTGAATGATGTTTGTTTTAGCTTGGGTTTAAGTTATTTGTTATGGTTTATTATTGTTTTTGTTTAGAGAGATAAGAAAAGTTGTTAGAGTAATAAAATTGTGGTTTTTATCGTAGTGCATATTGGTGGAGCAAAGTAAATTTATTTTTATATTGTTATTACAGTATAGTAAAAAAAATTTTGGATGCGATTGAAATTGGTTTATAAAGCACTTTTGGTTTTATATAATGCTTGGTGGTATTTCTGATTAATTTGTAATATTCCTAATTTTTGATTTTAACATATCATATTTAAAAATAAAATTAAGCATAGTCTTGCGAACATAAAAATTATTCTATTATACTTGATTGAAGATGGCATTTCCGGTTGCATTAAAGCCACTAAAATCATAATTTATCTTACACAACATGCATTGTTTGGATTTTGGTCAGATTGAGGTACAGTATAATAAAGATTTTCAGAAGATATATTTTTGTCTCTTTTTTGAGACTTGATGTTGTGGTTGCAATAACACGTAACAAAGACGATCAGTGGTCTTTATTATCTTGACCAAAAAGAAAAGAACATACCAGTATCACAATGCCTAAAACTTGTAAAAAGATGCTGACATAACTACCACAAACATATTACATTTATTCCACATTATTTTTGATTCTTTCTTGAAAATAAACATTTTTATCAAAATCACTCAAAAAAATAAAAATAATAGAAAAGTCACATGTCATATGATCAAAGCTCCACTACCCATCGAGACGATTGTCGTTTAAATCGGGTCCACGAGCTTCCCCTGACCACAAGACCTTAATAAGTAGTGACCGGCTACTTGGGCACCGTTACACACCGAGAGAATTCTTGTCTCATTCGCCAAGTGTTGTACTGTTCATCAGTGCAAGAGAAGTGAGAGAAAGCAAAAAGAAAAGAAAAGAAAAGCGAGGATCGGATACTTGCACGGTTCCCACTGCCTCTGTAGACACTAAGACGACAGTATTGAGCCCCGTGGCACGCTTTGAGACAGCCCTTTAAATGAATCATGTTCAACGGAGCGTTGGGTCACGTCCAGCGTGGATTATGCACCAGATTGGTTTTTGGTCGCGAGAACCCTCACTTTTATACTACTAGTTTCCACTTTTCCCATTCCCCCTGAGACCGGCGAATATTTTTTTTTCTCTTTCTTGCCAGTGAAAGGGAATGTTATTGCGTGACGTGTGAGATGTGGGTGAAGTGGAAACTTCATAATGACGAGAGTAAAACGGTGGAAAAAATTTTATATTTCCGGAATCGCCCGAGTTTAAGGATCAGTTGATCGAGTCGAGTTAATATTGCAAGTGGCGCCTGTGAGTCGATGGAGGATTTTCGCGCTTCAATTACCTTCGTCCGCAGATATTCAACTTTAGTTGTCGTGAGAGGGGGAGATGGGGGGAAAGAGCATTTTATTGGTTTGTAGGAATGGGATAAGGTGGAAGGGAGTTGAGGGAGGGGGGGTTGGAATTCTTGCTATGTTTTCTTTGCGTAAAGACGGTCGTGTTTTTAGGCTTTTTTTTTATCCTTATTGATCAAAGAGGAAATTTTTTGTGGGAGGTGGGGGTTGGGTGTGGGGGTTAAGGGGAGAGTTGTCTTTTATTGGTGGGATTTTTTTTTTAGTGGGTTTTTGTGGGGTGGAATAGAGAAATAAAATGTCAGGTTTTGCACGTTCTAGTTGATTTTAGGAAACTGATCTTATGGATAGGGTTTTTAGTTTTAATGAATTTTTATAATGAATGTTGCATTGTTTAATTGATGAATTGGTAACATGTATCTGGTAAATTATATAGAAAGAAATCACTTTAAAAAAATTGTTTTAAAAAAAGGAAAATTTAAAGTAATTTTTTTTTAAGATTTAACGCACCTACTGTTTTTATGGGGTTTTATGGTTAGAAAAGTGTACTTTATAGGTGTAATAATAATCTTTCTGTAGTTAATAGTGAAGGGAATGTTGTTTTGGTTCTCCAAGTAAGCCGAAGTGTGTTTATTGATGAGTTACTTGCAGGGATTTTACGGGTCCTTTGAGATTTTTATTTTGGCAAATAAAAGAAGATTAAAACGGATTTGGCCAAATAGCAGGTGATAATGTCTGTTTATAATGACGCGGAATTGCGTTCACAATGACACAAAATCGATGCGTTTTACAGAATTTGTGTGAAAAGTGAAGTTAAAAAAGTTTTAATTTTAACTTGGGGTCATGACATTTTTAAAACCAATTACCGGCATTCGATGCGACTGTAACTCACAAGAGAGGGAACTTATTTTCTTTGGGCCACTGCGCATTATTGTTTCTTGACAGTAGCACATAAAAGTGGCGAAACAATTTTCTTCGCTTGTTGCTTTGCATCATTGTAAACAAGGCTTACCATAAAATTTATTTTAATTTTTTAAATGTTGGCTCGAGAAATTGAATTATATTGATTTTGTTTACCGTTGGTTTATTTAAATAAGTCTGTTTTCATGCTTCCTTACGTTATTATAAAATGAAACTAATGTAAATAATAAATAATAAATAAAGTTGATGCATGCTAGGTGAAAGAGCACAGTTGAAATGTACTGACAGATTAATTTTCGATGTTTGTACTGCTTCTGCTTCTGGTCGTGTTTATGATACAACATAAAGGTGAATGACAGACACAACAAGTAACTTTTCTGTTTGTTGTTTAAAAAATGCTTTAGTGTTTTTTTAAACAACATTGTGGCGAAACAAATGTTAAACAAATGTTAAAAGAGTGGATTGAGCATTGAGGTTTGAACATTATAGGGTAAATGTTTTGAAACAGTACAATTAATTACATTAAGACAAATTATTCTTTACATGCTGAGAAAATTAAAGTTTTTTTTTCCAGCTTAACCCCATCTTCATAAAAAATTAAAAAACTTTTTAATTTAGATATCTGAGTGCATTAGCAAAATTTAAAGTGAAGAGAGCAAAATATTGCCCTTGACACGAGTCAAGAGCAATTTTGCACGACGAAAAACACCGGCAAAAATTGCCTAGGTCGATAAGAAAAATGACTTTGCTTATTAAATTTTTATTTTTTGCTCCAAGATTGACGTGGCGAGACGGTCAAGAAGTTCCACTGACTATTAGAAATGTCCACACACTTTTCTCCCTCAACTGCTGACTCGAACGATTTTTCCATTTTTCTTTTTAAATCTTATTTCACGCAGAGTGGACTTAGGTGAGGTGGATTTAATTAAGGAACACGGGTCCACTCCGAAGCAGAAAAAGAGAGATGATATAAAAGGAGAAAAAATATCATAAGAGCAGTTGGTGGGCGAAATGAAAGGGAATGTAAGCTGTGGATGAAAAAATAAAGAGGAAAAAATTGCACTCGAAAACGTCCGTCAAATAAATGGAGCAAAACTGGACGCGGTCCAGGGGAGTAAATTTTTTCTTACCTATTTAGTCCAAAGTGGTTTGTCGAGTCGGGTCTTATATTAAAAGGCCATTACCATATTTACGAGGTGAGTGGGTGGAGAAAGGGATGGCGTTTGTTCGGTTTGCGAGTCGTAAAAATGAAATTTCTACTGCATCCTTTTCCTGTGCACACGTCTTGCACAAATGGCTTCTAATTGACCCTTTATTGCCCATAGTGCAATTGAGATAGGCCTCTTGTTGATTGCTTTGATCTTTGTTCTGGATGGGAGTGTGGGTAGATGGGAGAAGAGAAGAGAAGAGAAGAAAAGGCAAATGGTGTGGAGGGTGGTGAAGTTGGCGTTTGGATTTTATGTGCTGAATTGTGGGTTGAAAGTGACTTTGGGGGTTTAAATATTAAATTATGTGTAGATTTGGGGAAGCTGGGAGTAGAAGTTGGATTTTTTTTTTGCTCCGGTTTTTATTGCAGATTGGAAAATTTGAAATTTTTTGTTTGCTTTTGGTTTAGAAAAGCAGTTTTTTTTATTGTTATGGGATTGGTGTAAATTTTGTTTTAAAATCAAATTTTTAATATTTGATATTTTGTATAATTATTAGGTATTTTTAGTACAGAAATAATTTTTCTAAAAATGCAAAAACGTTGGTGATAGCCAAGTATTCACTTGCAATCTTAAGGTAAAATTCCTTCTTTCCTTCTCTTAACTCTGCATTCCTTTCATAATGGCCTCTGAAACTACGACTTCTCCGCTTTCATTAAGAAGCGTCAAATCCGGACCGAAATTTCAATAAAGCTTGGCAATCTGAACTCGCAACAAACCACAACTGTCCTTCCAACATCGATCCACATTTGTCTCTCAAAGTGTTTGCTTTGCTCTTTTTCCGGATCAGGGGCTCCTTTCCCAACAAAACCGGCCCTTAGCCGCATCCCGAGGTTCTCGAGGCTCTCGCTATGATTTATTACACGATAACAATCTCGGGCAGTAATATTCTTAAGCCTCGTTTGTAACTGACGCCGCGCATTGGGGCTGTACAGGCATTTAGTCGACATTAGTCGGGACGTTATTTACGACCGAGATTGCATTAAACGCAACAAACAGTTGAAAAATGACTGGAAAATGATAACTGGGAAATACATGGGTATTTTTACATGTCGAGAGATAACAGGAGTTTGCGATTTCGATTTTTCTTTACCGTAACTTATAATTGTTGTAAAACTGGATTTGTTTTTTGTTCACACTGCGTATTTTGATCAAAATTGATCATGTTTTGATTTGATTGGTGTTAGAATTGAACGTTTAGGTGCAGAAGATGAAAGGTTTGATTAATACCAAGTTTAGATAAGTTGGTTCACGAATCAAGTTCTAGTCATGTTTGGATCTAGATCCATGAATCGAGTATAGGTTAGTGAAATCTTCTTGTTTTGATAAGCAACAAAATTTTTTTTAATAAGTTATTAATATAACTTTTTTGAGATTTGCGACTTTGTGATTCCCTTATAAATTATAGCTTTCTATACTTACAGAATTATTTTTTTTTTTAAATTAAATCTACCAAAACCAAAACCTCATTCGTAAATATTATCAAGTTGGGCTTTTCTGCGAGGAAATTGGATGTTTGCGTGTTGTTGGTTTGGTTTGGTTTGAAGAGCTGATAGGAAAGTCTTTGTAGAAAGATAGGAAGAATAAAGCAGATGGCGAGGATTTGGAGTCGGCCAAGCACACTGAAGAGGAGCCGATTTTGAGCCAATGGTTGGGAAAAGGAGGTCTGATCGTCTGCTTTTTACATTCGTTTTTCCCATGCATATCGACTGAAGACGGCTGCTGCAGCGAAGCAAACCCGAGCCATCAGATCGCCAATAAACATGGAATAAGCCTACGTTTGCAGATATGTTTAAATGCGTGTTGTTTAAAGGAAGCGAATGGCCGATATTTTACGGCTGATGGCTGGGAACGTGTCGTGGCGTGCAGATGGGAAGAGATTCGGCAAACGGTGTCTTTTAATATGATAAATGGTGTCGTGAATGTTGCCGTTGTTTTTTTGGATGGGGTCCAATGGGGATTACTCAAGACTCGATTTGGGGAAGGGGTAAAGAGGCATTTCCGGTTGCAATGTAGAGTTGTTTGATGGGTTCTAGAGAAGTTGAAAGACTGTTGTGCGTCTTTAAGATTTTGGAGTAAAAACTAAAAATCTTAACCGGAAGTGCCATTTTTAGGCGCACCAAGCTACTTTGCAATTTGAAACAGATTGGAAAAAACTTCCTGTTAAGTGTTAAGTTAAATTCATGAATTACTGTAAGTGTTAAAATATGTAATTTGAATTAATTTTTTAAAAAAATTTTATTTACTTTATCACACACAGTTCCAATTTTGCGTATTATTAATACCACTTTTGGTTTTTCAATAAAGCCGAAATTTTATAGGCGTATAACACAACTACAAATCTCAACTTTTCTAAAATTTTATGGCCAAATTTAAACCGGAAGTTCTTTTTTAATCTTCTCCAAATTGCTTCTTCGACCACTGAGCAATTGAAAAAAAAAATTATTTTTTCCAATAAACAAACGTTATTAAATTTTGATCTCCAAACGTCCCTAGAGGCAATCAGCAAAATTAAAAATAGAAAAAGTACAAGCAAGCAGTCGCCGACTAATAGGTTTACCTCATAAAAAAAAATTACAACCACATTCTAACAAGGAGAATTTCGCCTTCAGCAAAAGAAAAGATGAACTCGTTAAAATTCCAACCCCTAAAAAAAAAAATTCAATTTCATCATCGAAAAAATACCCAAAACCCAACTTTTCCTCAACATTTAATAGCCATCCAACAGCCGCATCTATCACCCATTCATTCTCTGCGTTTCTTTTTATTGAAATTCCCGTCAAGTGTCGCTATCTTGACATTTGACTCGAAGCGTTATTATTTGTTAAAGGCTCCTTTCTTCGGGGGTTCATATTTGTTTCTATTGAGTCCCGCCACGCACCAACGACGCGTCTATTGACCCCGAGCAGTGGCGTCTCGGGGGGCTGATAAGCGGAGTGGAGCAGCGCCTCCTATCGGACATTGTGGCAGCTTGAGCCGAAAGACGCTCTGAAGATGAAGAAAGACGTAAGGCTTCGGGCGGATTTTTCTAAACCACCAGCACCAAGACGAGTGATCTGCAATCAATTGCGGTCTGAGCCTTGCGGAGAAGCCATTTTTTCCCCTTTTTTTCCGGCTGGCCGAGCCGTCCAGCGACTGACCGATGGGTGACGCGGGGAGAATGGTTGCAAACACTGAGGGAAAAGCGAAATTGCTTAAAATTGGGAACAAATTGAACGTGAAAAGCTGGTGATGATGGAGAAGCGGAGCGGAGGAAATTGATTCTTTGAGAAGTTTCAAAGGACCTGGACCCCGCATAAGTCGGTCGTTTGAAGGCTGCGTCGAGTCGAAAAACAGGTGGAAGAATGTAATAAAGAAAGGCCTCTGAAAGGTGGCAAAGGGAAACAATGAGTGCGCATGCGTGTGTCCGAGTTGCAATAAAAGTTAGACGGTGGTTGGTTGTAAACGTGTTATTGCTGTCAAAGCTGGGGCTGATTTGATATGTGTTGTAAGGTGGGTGGGAGGGAGGGGGGTTGGGGAGGGGTTGGTGAACTGGGTAGTTGGGGACTGATGTAGTCGGTGAACGCGGGGAAATTGACAGCCGGGTCGCCCTCTGTTGGCCTTTGCGTGCTGTGACTTGACGACGAGCTTCACTGCATGGCTTTGGTGTTCCTATGCAATTCAAAATGGAGGTGACCAATGTTGAATTTTTTTGTTGTTGTTGGGGGTGGGTCATTAAAGTGAGGTGTTGGTTGAAATGGGATTTATGGAGTTTAGGAGAAATTTAAAAAAAGAAAAAGTTTTATGGCGCCATTGAAATGTGATGAAGTTTTGAATTATGAATTTAGTTAAAAATTTATTTTGAATTTTCAAATTAAAATTATGAAAGTTTTTTTGAGTTTCTAGCATTTTTAATGAGATAAGTGTTTTTTGATGAGATTTTGACCTTTTTTAAAAAAAGGTGAAGTTTTTAATACCTGAGAGGAAATCAGGTATTAGCTCTTTTACTTAAACAAAAAAATTGCAAGATTTGAATAAATTCCTTTATGCGTCGTTTTTAAGCTTCACTGCAATTTTGAGCCGATTAAATCTATTTCTAGCTTGATTAGGAAGTTGAATTTTTTATGGGTTTTCTTATAAGGCATTCAACTACTACAGGTGTTCTTTAAAGATTGAATATAAAAACACCGGAAGTGCTTTTACCAGCTTTTCAAAAAATTCACTTGCACTTTTTAGATATTTTCTTGAGTAAAATGCCATTTTCAGTTTAAACTGGAAATTTCAAGTTTTTTCTTAATCCTTACACAGTATTACAGTGAAGCACCAAAAATAAAACTTAAAAACAATTAACTTAACACACAATTACTTCAAAAAAATCAACTCAAATTCACTTAAACAAATTAAAAAACCACTTTTTCATCAACTTATATCGATTACCAGTAATCACAAGATGGGAACCTGATAAGCCAAATGAGCAATTTAATACAGCACCAGTTGATTAAACGACACAAAATAAAAAAAAAATCACTCTTCTCATAAACAAATATAAAAAATTATTAAATAGGGGGAAAAGACAACTCGGGACTCATAACGAAGTTGAAAATTGGCCATAATTGCGTGTACGGCATCGACCGTCGTTCACCGACGAGCTCCGCGCACTTGCAGTCGGCGAAATTCTAAAACTGATATTTTATTTCTCTTCATAACTGGGTGTGAGAAGATGGCGTGCCGCCATTTCCTCCCCCCTCGATCGCGGCACGTAGAAATCAAGCGAAACGCTAACCGCCCTCTAATTGCACTTGTGCATGTCAATGAAGTTAACCGACGACGAGGGCACAAAAGGCCGACGAGGTATGCCCGGCTAATTAGTGCCATAACGATTTCTAATTGCGGCTCTTAATATTCCATTTTTATTTCGGTTTTTAAAACGCGCTCTCCGATCGATATTAAATGATCAAATCGTCTCTAGCTTTAATTTTTTCCCGGAAAGCCCTCTCTAGTGGCAGTGCTTCGAAGCGGTTCGCTAATGGTTGTGTGATTTTATGCCCTGCTTCGACTGCTTGTTGTTTTCTCACTTTGTAATTAAAGTAATCACTACTTTCTTAACACACTTAGTCCATTAGCGTCGTTTGTTTGACGCGAATGACCTCTGGTGCTTGGAATATTAGCTAAATGTGTGCGCATTAAAGGATATAATCGACACTTGATTGCAGAATGGGGTAAGCGAGGTTTGGAGTGATGGATGGTAGGGAATGGCGAGGGTGAAATGGGGTTAAAATCTACAATTATTTTACTGTTTTGTTTTGAGGTGAAAAGATGGTGGCTTACTTGCAAAGCATTTAGACTGTATGTTTTTCACATGGTTTTGTTTATTTGGATTTAACAAAGAGAGGTTCGCAACTCAAAAACCACCGTATGTCTCGAAATTGAGGCTAAACAATCATCTTGAATACTTATATTATCTAAAACTATATTTTGTAATTATAGATTTATATTTGTACTTAACATAGACTAACGTTATTCTCTGTAAAAACAATAATACAGAACTTAGTAACTTAGAACATAGTAATTGTATCATAAACCAAGAATGCTTTCCTGCACTACTTAGTTGTAGACGTGGAAGTTCTTCAGGTTATATCTTTCATCACTTAAATTTTTTACATAAAACTTTAAACTAAAAAAAAAATATCAACTTAAGCACATTTCGACTTACGACATACATTAGATATAAGCTAAAACTGATATCTACGTCCAGATACGAATTTAAAACTCGTCTCATAGTATTTTACTGACATAAGACATGAGATTAGAGTTCAATCTCTTTTTTGCTCTTCGAATGTCATCTCTTCTGCCTGTTTAAATTCTGTACGTGGATCTCATTCCATGCATTTATTATTTATAGGAAAAGTCTGTAACTGCCATCTTTAAGAGCACATGACCGAAATTGTCGATACCGCTGTTCACTGATGGAATTATTCGAATTAAATTGCGAATATTGGTGTTCGGTGGACGAGGCGGTCGAGCGTGGTTCAGACCTTTGGTAAACAATTCCCGGTTTACACGGGTATAGGAGGAAGCGGTTTTATTTGTTGTTTCTGTCGTTGTTGGCAATTACGCTTTGTAGTCAATTACAGGTTAAAATAGTTAATTTACTCGGTTGATGGAATCCACTGTATAAACTATAAATGATTTTTTTTTATATATTCTATGTACCATATTATTTAATATATTTTTCAGTTACTATTGTAACATAAATTTAATGTGTTTTTTTTTTTTAATGTGGCATTAGTGGAAGCAGAATTCGAGTTTGTTTTTGGATTTTGGAGTTTTGTGTTATTTTGAACAAATTAGGCTTATTTTTCTGGATAAATATATGGATTTGCTGATTGTAATCGGATATTGTCAATACTACAGTGTTATCTGTTTGGTTATTTAATGTTTGTGAATAGTTGTCATTGCTGGTGATGAGATATTGATTTAGTCGGTGGGGTTGTTTAGTGTAATTTGGTTGTTTGAATTTGATTAGTTGTAAAAAGGCATTTCCAGTTTGGTTAAAGGATGAATCAGGTGACATTTTCTCAATTTGCTTAATGTGAATTAAATCGGAAGTTTTATTTTAATTTCCTTTTAATTGAATAATTGGAATTGGAAGTTGTATGAATTAAAATTTCCGGTTTTACTACATTAACTGGAATTTTCAAAACGAACAGTTCTTTAGATAATGAAATTTCAATCACGCCTTTACTGCCATTTGGAGCAAGTTTAAATGGAACTTCCGGCTGGCTCAGGGTGATGAAATCTTCTGACCACTGACTACAAGTCATTAACTTAATAAACCGACAAAAATATTATCATAATTAATTTACAACACAAAGCAATGGTCGCTTTTAATGTCTTTCATTTTTGCTGTTTTTAGAGTAGGTACCGTATGGCATACTGCTACGCCATTTTCTAAAAACAGCATAAACAGCCAAAAACGAATAACATTGAATGCATCTAATGGTTCATCATTTTCTAAAAACAGCACAAACAGCAAAAATGGAAAACATTAAATGTGTCTAATCATTAACGTTTCACTAACCACAACTGTATTGCAGTGCAGTTTACACCCAGAATAAATTCATGCTTTCCTGCCAGACAATATTGCTATGGGAATATTTACTTGCAACTGAAGGGTACATTGGCGTTTGTGGTCGATTTAATCGACCGGTATCGCCCTCACTCCCCACCAACCCCCACTTTCTCCCTTCTGAGCCCGAAAAGAGGGGAAAATATGCTGTGTAATATGTTTCTCGCAAGCTTCGACACGGTGCTTCATTCAGGGCACAAGTGGAAAGTTTTTTGACACGCTTCAAGAGACGGAAAATGAGGTTGTAGGGTTATTATAAGAGGAGATAGTTATCAAAGGCGTGTCCAATTTTTTTTCAGTACCTCTGGCTGCTGCTATTTGTGTCAATGTGAGCAGTTATCAGGCACTAGATCAAATTTTTGCTGACAAGTGCTGTTGAAGTGCGTTAGTGTTTGATGCCGGTGCTCAGGTTGGAGAAGTCTTGTTATTGAGGATGATTTGTATTTTTTTCACCGCCAGTTTCACAACTCTTGACATGTCGCGGATAAGAAACAAAAGAGAGCATCAAACTGACGTTAATTGGGTGTGGCTAGCGTGAGCTAAAATGGCTGCTGTTGGGGTTTGATATGATGTCCACTTGTCAGGAAAGTTTCAAGTTGGAAAGTTGCTGGTGGGTGACAGGTTTTTAAAGTGCGAAAAACATAGCTACAAACACTCTTAAGAAAAAGTGTTTATGTAGTTTTAATCTTTGGTGCACTATATCAAGTCTGAAATTCCTTGACTTTTTCTTTGAATTATAGGAAACGTATTGCAACAGAAAAAGCAGCCATAAATT
>JAQFZP010000576.1:0-31990 GCA_034695745.1 Geophilus truncorum
GATATTCCCCATATCGGTCAAGCCCTACTTACTTTTCACAAAAAAAGCAAACTGAATAAGCCTTTTAACTCATTTAAAGAACCACAAATAACAGTAGTAATTACAGCACTGATCGCAGTGTCCACTAGTTGTCTCGTTTGCATTTCTACCACCTGAGACAAGGGGCAGAGGAGCTGATGAGAGTGTAATCACAGTCGGGCTCAGGCGTGGCTCCGCATGAAAATTGCCTATTACTTGTTTAAGCAGCGAGTTGCCATTCGAGGCACAGCGGGACGAATGTAAAAGCAGGCTGAAATCCCTCTGCCATTGTCCTCTCTTTCTTGTGATTGCAACGGTGATCCTTGCACAGCGGAGCTTTGCCCGTCAATTGGTGCAAAGTTTGGGCGAAAGGGTTATTGATGGTTCTTTCATTGAAATGGCGCTATCCACCCCATCCTGTCTGTCAGCTCATTCCGCCACACGCTTTCTCCAGGGTGCGTTGCGAGCGCCTAGTGTCATCCATTTGCCAATGCCGTCTGTTATTGGCAAGGAACCGAAGCGCGAATTGAAGCGAGACATGTTAAAAGTCAATTAAAGAAAATTAAAAAAATTTTTTTTTTCTTTTTTTTTTTTTTTTTTAAAAAGTAAAAAAAAATGAAAAGACGAAACGGTGATGCTCGTTTTCTACTATTAATAATTTTATAGCCTGGTAATTGCGAAAATGAAGGTCGTAAAGCAACGGATGAATAGAGAGATGCGGGAAATAATTGGGAAAATAAACGATCTCGGGTTTTGATAAGGATAAAAATTATAAATAATAGCTTTTATTGGGGAAATGTTTGGTTTATTTTCATGGACTTAATAATGCCGAGAATGCGCAATAAAGAAGCTTTTTATATCTTTTAAGCCCCTTCACGCCGAGTTTCGGGGCTGCGAAGGAGGGAAAAGTATTTTTCTGCCTTTTTTCTCCCCTGTTCTCCGAGCGTGATGCGGGGATTGTCTTCGCTTAGTTCTATATCATGTCTTTTCAGTATAGTGCTTTTCTGCGTTAGAAGGGTTAAAGTTTTCAGCAAAGAGATTTGCAAAGGAGCTTATCACGCTTGTGTGCACTGAGTGTGGAGGGAGAGGTGATTTGTGGACATTCACAACACTGATGCAGTTTTCAGGTAGCAACTGAGATCGGCGACGGCGATTGGGACATGACACGCAAGGTCAGCGAAAACGGCGAAAACATTTGCAGATTTGTTGATTTTTTTTTCTGGGAAAAAATATCAAAACAAAAAATAAAAAAACAAAAGTTAAGAAAAATTGTTTACGAATTTTTTTTGAAGTTTTTTTTGTTATAGTTTCGGCTATTGTTTGTCTTCAATTTTGTATTTAAAAATTGAAGATGAGGGATTTCCCCTGGGCTTGGAGTAGGTTTTAAAACGAGGTTTTACCAGCTAGGTTTAAAGAGGGTCGCGAACGAGACGTAATGAAATTTTAATACGTAATTTGTGACATGTCACAAAGTTGAAATAAGTAACTCGGAATCTCCATTAAAGGGGAATTTATATCACTCGCAAAATGAAACAGGTGTTGCCAAACGCCGATTGGCGAATTTCGGTAAATGTCACGTGAATCATTCAAGATTAAACGTCGTTCAAAAAGCCAAGTCTGAATATTGCATCATCTTATTTTTTTTTCTTTCTTGGAGAAAATGAAATTTAATTTTCGCGTTTTAAGATTCGTGTTTCTGCTCGTAATTTGCAATTCGTAAGGAAGAGATTTGTCCAAGGGGGGCTCGAAACGACTGCAGAAGTTGTTGCGGATTATTGGGCATCAGCCGCAGAACAGGCCGCCACCAGTAGTCTCGCATTCAAATGTGACCGAGCACAAACGTATTGTCAGCCTAATTACCCCCATGTTATCACCTCGTGACTGGAATATGAAACACTCCCGAGCCTTTACTATTCTTGGACGATCTGGCCAGCGCACGATTAGTGGTCTCATGACATGTGTCTGGCCTTTTCGGACGCGTTGCAATGAATTCTCCATGTGTCGAATGGAAAATGGAGAAAGGGAGACACTTCATCAGACGTTGATAAGTGCGCCCATTACACAAGTGATTTAACCTGCGCTGGGCGTTGTAGCTGATTCTGATTTCGAATGTCCAGAGTGCAAGTATTTGAAGGCGGCAATGAAATTAAAGGGGATTGCAGTCATAGCCCAATCACACGTGAAAATCGTGATTTGCTGTTTATTTGTTTGATTAAATTTGAGTCAGGGCTTCAAACCGGAATGGTATGAAAACTAAAAATTGATAAAAATTTTCAGCTGGAGTGAAACTGGAACCGAACCGAAAAAATTTAACTTTTAAATCGAAAACAGAAACAAAAATCGTTATTTTTTTTCGGTTGTTTCAGTTTTTCATATTTTTCAAACTTGTCTTATCTTAAAAGAAAAGCAGTGCAAATTTTATTTTGTTCGGTTCTAGATTTAAAAATAGTACATAAAAAGTTTATAGTATTGTTTTAAGAACGTTAATTGGTCCTTTAAGGTATAAAATATAAGCCGATTAATATTCCTAAAACGTTCTACAATGCACAATAGAAAATAACAGAGTTCAATACGTGTTTTTTTATATTGGCTATTAAAATAAGAAAAAAACGAATTTACATCTTATTAGCTGCTGCTTTGAAGTTTTCATTAATTTTTAGTTAAAGTTATGAAAATATTGATCTAAGTAAAAATCGAACCTGAACCAAAACTTTCGGTTCGAAGCCATGATTTGAGTTTTGTTTTTTGAAAAGTTTTAATATTACTTGTGCAGTTGCCTGTTTCGAGTAAAAATTGAAAATGAAAAGTGTCGTTTCTCCCTTGTTTTGCAGCGCTTGTCATTTAATACGACAGTATCAATAAAGTGAGGCTAAAGTAGAGAAGGGTAAGTGACCAGAAGACAGCTTTTGTCCAACACCAGCTGGGTGAAATGAAAAATATTTTAAATAAGAGAAGAGCAAAGTGTAATGTGTTAGAAACGAAGGGAGGGGATGGATGCGAGTGTCAGTTTTCAAGATGCGCTCTTAATTTGATATGTGAAGTTTGAGAAATAAAGTTTGAAAAAATAAAATAAAAAAAAATGTTAGAAAGGAATTTTTTGATTTATGGCATTTATATGGATATATTTTTTGCACATAGAAGTGAGGGGGTGATGAGAATGTGGCCTTAATGGTATCATTTGCATCTGTTTTCTTGGAGGGAGATAAGATTTGAGACAGACTTATTTGAGGGAATTTATTGGTCATGTGTTAAGCCTAGTTTGTTGAAGGCTTTAATTGCTGGATAAGGTAAAGTTTGTGGTAGGTTCGAATTTCCATTGGGTGATTGCGGATGGAATTGTGCTCTTGGCTCTTTTCTATTACAATTGGGTGTCGTATTTTCCGATTGAGGTTGGAACATTTGCAATTTACTGCATTCTCACTTCAGCTCTGGTTCCTTGAATAATTTAATTATTATACCGAAACCACATCTCAAAAATGCATTATGCAATTTTGAACAAGTTTAAATTGAACTTCCGGTATAATGGGAGATTGACTTTTTTTTAGATGTATATCAATTTTAAATGGTTTAAAATGGCATTTCCGATTTAGTTGGAGTATTACAATTTTCATAGCACAAACTACTAGCTGTCAGCTTTCAGTCTTGACAATTTCATACTGTTAATTCGACCGGAAGTGTTATTGCAGATCGCTCCAAATTGAGTTGTATATTTTCATATTATTTAGATCCATTTTAAGGGGTCTAAAATGACACTTCCGGTTTGGTTAGAGCCATGAAATTTTCAAAGCACGCACTATTAGCCTTAAGCTCACTGCCGTCAAGAGTTTATGCTCCCACCACAACCGGAAGTGGCATTGGTTCCCGCTCCGAATTGCGAGTCTATCATAACGACGAATCTAGAAGAAGGCTTTTCGGCAAGGTGCAGCGCAGAGAAGCTAGACAGGGAGTTGTTTTAAATGTAAAACGGTGTCGTTATATTATGACAGCTGGGTTGATGATTAGTAAAGCGTGAAGATAAGGTTCCTTGTGCAGCCGTTTGTGCGTTTAGTTGCGTCAAAAGTCGATTCGTTATCAACGAGCTGTAGTGGAATTTGCCGGTAATGATCATAGACGCAGCAAGAGACAAGTGCACGGGGTGACCATCATCGCATGTAAGAGTTGTTGAATGCTGAACGAGGCGAGGCCGTATCAGTTCGCTCATGGCCGGCCAAGTTTCCACGAGACGCGACTCGAGCTATGCGCGCCGTGTGTCCTTCAAAGATAAATGTGTCCGGAGTTAGCGGAGTCATTTTGACGCTTTGCAACGTGCTTAATTTACTCCGGCGGCATCATCACTTTGAATGATCTTTTCTCTTTGTGAACTAATGCTATTAACGGTATTCAGCTGTAACGTGTTGCGCAATTAATTCTCTCTTTAAGCTCGCATCTTGAGTGTACACAGGTGTGTTGTTGATGATAAACAGGTTGCGAAAATGTGTGGAAGTGGGGGAGAGGGGAAAGAAAGAAGCGTTTTGATCTCAAGACGTTTGTGGGACGAGCGCAGAGCAGAATGTTTTCTTTCTTTCTTTCATCGCATAACCACCTGGCGGTTGAAACAAGTTAAAGTGCACTCGTTTTGCCTTTTTTTTCTCGCTCGAGAAATGCAAAATTGGAAGCAATTAACTCGAGTTACAGCAAAAGAGGACCAGTTGTTGTTGTGTCGTTGGAATTTGCGGCTGTGGATGCTGGAGCAACGTCGCGAGCATCTTTCTTTATCACTTTATGGCATTCATAAATCTGATAAAACGGGCCAACGACAGAAAGCCATTCGTAAATTTCAGCTTAATGCTGTCATTTCTGCAGCTAAAACCCCAGCAGTTTATATTTATTTATTTATTTATTTTTTCTTCCTCAACTATCTTTTCATATGATGTATGCAATGCTGCATGAATATGTCGGCCGTCTTTTTTTTCTTCTTCTTTCTTCGTCTTTTTTTTCTGGATGCAAATGATTCATCTGGCATTAGATGGAATCAAAGTCGTTTCCCGCGTTCCCCTTTTTCTGTTATCACGAGCGCACATGAAAAGTGAAGACTTGACACGGAATTAGTTGAGGTAAAAATCTTGGTGGTCCGTGTTTTATCAGTTTGATGATCCTGACAAATGTTTCCTGCATTGCGGGTCTTGACCTTACGTGCTGTGGTCAAACAAGTGGATTTGGCCCCTGATTGTTGGCGTTGCTGCAGTTGCCAACGCCGCTCCACTCACTATCAGCGCTTTCCTCGCGCCACTCTTGGGATTGATGTGTCTCGGCGAAAAATCAGCAAAACTCAGTCTCGCTTGACTGGGAGAAGGCGAAGAGAAAAAGTTGAGGCTTTTTAGGCTTTTTACCGCCATGAATATTTAATGCCACTTGTCAAGAGTGATTGTGGGTTTACTTTTGTAAAGTGGACCTTCTTTGACAATTTTTTCCTCGGGTTTGATTAATAAATAATGGTAACCACGCAAACAAGCTAAATTTGGTATTTGACTGGTAGTTTCTCTCTTTCTTTTGCTCGTCACCATGACGACAGTGTGTGCCATGGCAGTAGTTGCTCAACTTTTAATTACAAATGAAAAACAGGAAACGCTAATCAGGTAGGGGAGCGCGGGGAAAGAAAAGCTAAATTGCACGTGAGCAGAAGAGGAACTTCGCTTCTCAAGTCTCAAATGAAAAATTAACTTTCCCTCATGACTTGAAAAACAATCGCTTGGCTCTGCATGACAAGTCTGTGGGTTATTTATGATCTCAGGTTATATTTTTTTCTTTTTTGTAGTTTTTTATTTTATATTTTATTTTTAGTTTTAATTTTAATTTTAGATGTTTCGGTCAATTTGTAGGTGGAATACGAAATATGCGTCGTAATGACATTGCGCCTCGTCGAAGTTATTGAGGGAATAAATTAAATTGTGTTTTATTGCGATTACGTGCAAATATTTTCCATCTTTCCATCCGATTTTTATTTATTTTTTTCCTTTTTGAAAAAATTCTAAATCGAATTAAAGTCGCGAGGTTCGGTTTTAATGTGATTAAATGCAATTTGAGGCTTAATCATCTCGGCTAGTAAAGAATTTCGACGTTAGGCTAATGAAGAATTTAAAACTTTTCGTAAAATTCTTTCAGCGGAGTAAAAAAAAAATCTCATGAATTAATTCACTTTTTTATTTTTTTATTTTTATCTAAATCGTGGAAATTATGTTAGTTGAGACTATTTGCTCATTTCCCCCGCAAATTTCCACGTTTCTTTTATTTTTATAACTCGTTGATTGCAATTAGTTGGTTTGTTTGTTGTTTGCTTTCTCTTTCTCTTTCTCTTTCTCCATCTCTTTCTCATCGGCCGGGTAAGTTGCCAAAAATAAAAGCTTTAAAGAGAACTAGCCAAAACAAAGCGAATCTCACTGTGGACACGAACGAAAAAGATTTAAATTCCCCTTTTTACTCGTGTCTGGGATTTCCAGGTGAACGGAGAAATCTTTTACTTTTTTTTCTTTCTATTTTTATCGTTGGTTAATACCGAAGTTTGCAGCAATGACGTTTCTAGTTGAGCAGATCAACTCGATCCTTACTTACATAGCCTTTCTTCTTTGCCTCCCCGAGTTCTTTTCTCTTCTCTCGTGTTGTTTGTAACGTTGGCAATTTTATTTCTCGAAGCGACGACTGATGACAAAAGCGGGAGTGCGAGTGCGTAATGGATCAACACCAGCTGTTCTAACTTCTTTCGCACATTCCTTCTGGCACGAGATTGTTCCCGGAGAAAACCAGGGCAGAAGAAGAAGCCCGAAGCCCCATCACTGGGAACAGCTGCGCGCGAGTGATGAAAAGCAAAGAGAAGACATTAACCGAGTCCTTTTTCGCTTTTCCCTCGGCCCCGCACCCACCCATCCACCCACAACCCCTTTTGTGCAAGTCATTCGCAACTCAATACAAATAGGCCAATGCAAGAAGCATCAACACATATTGACTCGCAGCTCGGGAGAATTAGTGCCATCTAACGTGTATAAAAAGCCACTCTTGCGGGAATTCCACGTCTCTTGTTGTAAATGCATCAAGTCGTGCGTGTAGCAACCGAGAGACGGGAGGAATCTTTGCTTTCGATTCTTTCTGCGATGATTATTTTAATCAAAGTGAAATTTAAGCTCCCGTTTAATCAGTTGGTAACGTAAACTTTTGTCTCTCAAATTCAAATTAGTCTTTTTTTTCTCGATTAATGAAATTACTGTGAAAGTTAGATAATTTTACCGTCAGGAACATATAAAAATTAATTTTAAAAAGGATAAAGTGCAGTGGAACCCGTTTATAACGTAACTGAAGAAACTCAAAATTTGTTACGTTACAACTGAGTTTGCGTTATAACCGGGTAAATTAATACACAATTTGTATGTAACTCGCGGGTTTCACTGTACTTTATATAAAAGGCTTAATTTGCATCATTAATTATTGATAACACTAACTTCCGTTAAAGTTTCTGTCAATTTAATTAGCACTAACAAACTTTAGTAGCTATCTTGCTAATAGTGGGTTTGGGAGTTTTTTTATTTTTTGGTCACTGGTCCGTGGTTGGCAAATTTGAAAAATGAGATTTAATAGCCTGGGATTATGGCCTTAGTGATGAATATACAGTGAGAGACCTTCATTACTGTAATGGCTCGTGTGGGTGGGTGGGTGAAGGAGGTGCGTGGTGTGTTTGTGTGTGGACGCAAATGGCCTTTTCAAGTCCGAGGCTACTTTAAAGTCGTAAACCATTTTAATAGAGGGTTATGTGGATGAAAATCAATTAGGGGCTTTTTTGCAGGTTTGTTTTAATTTGGTGGAAAGTTAGTTGTTGTTCGGTTGAGTCTGGTTTTACGTGATGCATGGTTATGGGTTTAGTTATCACTACTGGGACGTAGTGGTTTGGTTTTGATGTGTTTATTGCTCTTTGCGGTGACAGTTTTTGGTGTTTTTAAAGTAACTTTCTCGTGAAATTTCACAACTTTTTTTTTTTCTGGATAAATATATTTGCATACATGAAAATTTAAGCGCATTAAACTTATTGATTTACCCCAGCAATCTGTACTGCTTCGACAGAAAAAGAATGTCTGCAAATGATGAAGATGAAGCTATTCATTTTTTTCTTATTGGCAAAATGTGCTGCATCGGTTTATTGGCAAACGTTCAATGAATTACGTTGCCATTTTCTCCCCTTTTCCTTCCAATCCAGGTGTGTAGATGTCTCAGAAATTGGGCCTTTGAACACGTGTCCTCAAAGAGCTATAACTCTTTTGAATCGAGATAAGGTGGCAAAATGCCAACTGGAATACAGATTTTATTTTGAGGGCGAATCAAGTGGAATTTGCGATGCTTTCACCGCTAAGTAGTCCCTGCGAAAAAGTATTTACATTCAGGGCTTCGAACTGGAATTTTTTCTACTCTGGTTTTTGTTCCGGTTCTGGCAATTATAGAAATTTCGGTTCTGGTTCGGTTTTCACACCGAACTGTGTAAAATCCCGGTTCGAATCGGTTTTTTTTCACTCCGACCAATATTTTCATAAATTTCACTAAATATTAATGACAACTTTAAAGCAACAACTAATAAAATGTCAATATTCTTTAAATTTTTTTTTTAATAGCCAACACCCAAACAAAACGCTGCATTCTATTGTGCATTGTTAAACATTTTAGGAGTGTTAATCGGCTTATAACTTAGAGGGCCAATTAACATTTTAAAAACAATACTAAAACATTTTTATTATGTATTATTTTTAAATCTAGAACCAAAACAAGAGAAAATTGGCACTGTTTTTGTTTTAGGATTACGGTAGATAAATTTGGAAAATATGAAAAAGTAAACAAAAACAAAATAGTGGTTTTTGGTTTACAGTAAATGTTAATTTTTTTCGCTTCAGTTCTAGTTTCATTTCAGCTGGAAATTTTGATTTTTATTGGTTTTCGGTTTCCATACTGTTCCAGTTCGAAGCCCTGTTTACATTTTTCCCCTTTGGGGCTAAGTTGCAAGTCAGTGATTGGGAAATTGAACACCATTAACAATCTTGTGAACTTCGCAACAGTTAAGGTGATCATCTCCTTAATAACACGTTAGGCAAATGAGTGTGCAAATGCGTGTGCGGTGTAATAGAAATGGTGCTGACAGAAAATGAAGTGCAAATTGTACTACTAATCTGCTGTGAAATAAGTATTGACGAGTAGGTGTGGTCGTCGTATGAAATTCATGTAATCTTGCTTATGCAGTAATTAAAAGGTGGAAAAATGGAAGGTTGGACAAGAACAATATCAGACTTAATGAGCACTTTGCCTCTACTAAATCCAAGTTTTTTTATTTTTTAAAATTTTGTGTTTTTGAGGTAAAGTATATGGTAGGTTTAACATGGAAAAGAGAGAGGACGCTACGGCAGTTTCTCATCATTTTTTTTTTAATTTACTCCAAGTCACGTTCATTACTTTCAATTAAGAATCCAATTGTGCTACGGGCTTTTACATTTCTTTTTACCATAATACAGTGTTGCTCATTAAGGATGCTAATGATGTCGTGGACTTGTTCATTTTCGGTCGTTTGCTGTTTGAAAAGAGGAAAAATTACCGTCAGTATGAAAATGGACAGAATTTTAATTGATTGACCTTGCTGGACATTTTTTTAAAAGGGGAGGATTTTAAAGCCAAGTGAATCAAATTGGTTTATAGTTATAAATTAGGGCTTGACCGATTTTGAAATTGGTATCGGATATTGGCCGATATTTTGGCTGCCGATTCCAATTTTTTTTTTTTCAAAAATTGTTTTTGTCAGAATTTGTCTACTTTTGCGCAAAAAACGTTGATATAAAGGCAATCAAATTATCATATTTTTAATACTTTTTTGCTTAAAAATGTATTACAAACATAGTAGTATTATAAACAAATATAGTAAAACTTAGCCAAAATATTGATTACTAAATTTTAGTTAAGCAGTTTATAAATTAAACTTTAATACATGTGAATTTTTTTTTAAATTTTATGAAGATTTTTGTAATTAAAAAAAAAAATTATTTTTCAAAATTTGTGAAAAATCGGAATCGGTATATCGGTCAATTTTTGCTTGAAATATTGGAAATCGGCCGATTTCTGATTTTCATTATAACGGTCAAGCCCTATTAGAAATTAATATAATTTAGTAGATTAAATTATAAATGTTATCTTACTTAATTGACTTCTTATCTTTAAGAAGGACGTGAGGAAACCGTAACGAAATTTGCCGGGTTTCTGTATAATTTCTTGGGTGCCATCTGTTGCCGACGAGATGCTTGTTTTTTGATGTAAAGTCAAGGCGGCAGGCCAGCATCTTTAGTTGATGCATGGCTTTCATCAGAAGGGGCAGAGAGTTCAATTAAACAAATGAACTCGCATCTGCTGCTCGCGTTTGAAGCTTCATCAAAGTTGACTGCGAGTGCTCTGCCTTCCCTGGTGGCAACACCACGTCTTAACTGCAGGCGAATTATGTCAGAAGTGATTTGCAAAAGAAATAGAAAGAAGAGCAAAGTTGAAATGCTGGCGATGATTAATATTCTTCTTCTTCCGCCTCTTGTTGCGCCATCTTTTATTGTTTCCCAGTTTAAAAACAAATATGATTGATACCGTTAAGGGAAAAAATGAAAATATCTCGGGCGGACTGACGTGAAATGAAGTTTTGTGTGGAATTAGATTGGCAACCAATTTGGCGAGGGGAGGAGAGAAAGAAGGGAAGGAAAAGGGCGGAATAGAACAAGGAATCGTGCAAAAGTAGTTGCCACTTCCTTATTGTCTAGAACCGATAAATCAATGACTCGTCCTCTTTTCATTTTATTCCCGCGTTGGCAAGTTGAAAAGGGAAGAGCAAAGAGACAAAAAACACTGGATCTGTGCGTTTTTAAGCTCGATTGCTTTAAAAGTTGATGAAGACGTTTGTTTTGCTCGTTTCTAATTAGGGGAATCGTGTTTACAAAATTTCACTATGTAATCGGGACGAGTTTGGAAGGTCATTTTAGCTAAAGACGAAGAGTCTTTGGACTTCACCAAGCTCTTCATCTTGGTAACAGACCATTAATTACAGTTGCTAAGAGTGGCGAAACGAGTTTAATCTCTGGCAAGAAAAATCCAACTTGTGTGTTTATGTTCTGCGAGGATGTGGAGTTTTTTAGAGTTCAACCTGGCACAAGTTTAAAGGGAATCATGGATGTTGTTGGGGATTTTTTTTAATTCAAAATTTTATAAAATAATTACTTTTTTTGTTGGTGCACAGATTTTGCATTTTTTACTCATTTTTTTCATTACTTTTATACAAACGCACATATTTGTTAAATGTAAAGACAATGGATTAAACATTCGAGTCTTTATGACACACAATTTTTCACAGAATAATGATTTATTGCGAAACCAAGATTAGTGAAAATGAGGGAATTATTTTTGCTCTTCGTTTTCCTTACCTCTTGTGACAGTGAATGCGTTCAGTTCAGTTGTAATCCAACAAGAAATAATGAGTCTAATACTGATTAGTTAAGGTACGAGCAAAAAGAAAAAGAAATCTGAAAATAAAAAAAAAATAAAATGAATGAAAAAAAATAAACGGATTCAATCTCTAACTTGTGGGCTTGGTGCAACTCACCGTAAAGGTAAAGAAAAGGAGAAAAAATGTTAGGCAAGAAGAAGTGGCCTCATTAGGATCGTTCATTGATTGGTTCTAGCTGCAGATGAGAGAAAACAAAGAAAAGAGGGTTGGATGGCGGAAAAGTTTTATCACTGTGCACTTCCTCATCGCAAATGATTGATGCAAAAATGCAAAAAGGAATTTTGAAGAGGGGGAAAAAATTGAATTTACAGAAAATTGAGAATTTCGTGCAGAGGAAAAAGATATAGTTTTGTATAGATTTTTTTAAAAATTACGTAATTATGGGTGAAGTTTTTTTGTTTTTTTTGCATCTATTACTAGTACTAGATTTTGCTGTCTATTTTCAAAATGGCTACAAGCTGATTTTTAGGGTTGTGGTGGTGATGTGTGTGGAAAGAGTTTTGCATGCCATTAAATTGTGACTTTTGCCGGTGTTTTGACTGCATGTTATTTACCCGCTTTAGTATCCTGGCAACCAACTCTAAACTACTTAGCCGATGATTTGGAGCCGTATTATGTGGCTTTGAAATTATTATTGATGAAACGAGGCAAAGAGGGAGGAGGAGGAAGAAAAGTGGGGAGGAGTTGCATAAAAAAAATTAAAACAATTTTTTATTTTTTTTATATTATTACATACAATATAAGGAGAAAGACAAATAACAGGAGAAAATAATTATTTGTAACGAGTGATGTATAATTCAAAAAGGGAATGGAAATGTCTTTTTATCTGTCGAGCCATTTGCGTGTGTTCTTTTTGGCCATTTTTCCTTTGTGTTTCCCTGTGTTTGTCTCTCTCCTCTTCATAATTCAGGAAGTGAGACAAAATGGGGTTATCTGCCCCGTCCTGCTTTCAGTGCGTTATCTACAATACAAAACAGTTCAATCCTCGCCTCGCAGCCGTATTGATTAGGTAGCAACGCTATTTGCACAATCCGAATGAATTCATGGAATTATTATTATCGTGTTTATTGAGAAAAAATTAAAAATGTGAATATAAAGTGGATTAAATTGAATTCGGTTGTTTTGCTTTCGGTTGTCGAATTAACGTGAATTCGTATGCGGTTTTTATTTTTGTTGGAGAAAATTATTTTCGCAACTTGGTAGTTTGAATGAACGTTTTTGTGCCGATCGAAAAGGGGAGGTGAAATTATTTATGTTGGTAGATGTGATCCACTTAGAAGTCCCGTGTAATTAAGGAGTGGCCCCCAACTTCCTGTCTAGCCCCGAATAAAAATTGATTCATTCGCTATAACGAAATTAAAAGAGCTACGAGATTTATTCACTCAACTCGAATTATTAATGAACTCGTTTAAAAAATGACTGGTTTTATTCGTCCCTGTTTGCTTTGTTTACTCGCTGCAGTGACCTCTTTAAAAGTTTCATTTATTTATTTTTTAATTAACCAAGCCTCAGGATGGTCAGCCAGTCGATTGTCTTTTAAAGTGACTTTCGAGAAGGGAATAAACGTGCGGCATTTGAACGAGATTTATTAAATATGCAGAAATAGAAACGCTGTGCATTTTTTCCGTGTAAAATTAATGCAGGTTTTATAAATGCGGTTTCCATGCTTTTTAGTTGAATTAAGTATTGATTCTAGAGTAAAACGCAAATGTTTAAAATCGGTTCGAGAAACGTAACGTGCATTTGTAGTTTGTACAAATTTGCTCTGTTCAGAAACCAGTAGCAGAGTGGGTTAAGAGTAACAACTTTATCAGTCGGAAATAGTTTGTTTATTTCGCCAATAAGAAAACAAATAGTGAAATATAAATAACCAACTCTTTTCAGAATCATTTATAATAAATCATTTTATCAACATCGCCAGCGAAGAAACCGCTGATGTGTCAAGTCAAAGAGAGAATTTGCAACTAAAAGTAGCACCAAGTCTCAGATTATATTTAAATGAACGCAGGAAGAGGTTGATAAAGAGCCAAATTTCGCTTCGGTAACTACGGTACTTAAAAAAATTATCTTAAATCTCGTGGATAATTCAGGGGAAAAAAATCGATATACACATCTATATCCAAGTCACCACCATTTTCTTTATTTTCCTGTTTTTCCCACACTGCACTCTTTTATTGATGGCAGCAAAGCAACGTGCCTTACCCATCATCCTTTCGACTTAGCCAGCATCCCCTTGTCTCTCATTTCTGACAATTAAAGACTAGCTTCCGCCATCCAACCGTGGGTGATTGGGCCAAGAACGTGACACATGTGCAGACAAGTTGAAAAAGACAACCCATTATAGGCTCAGTACTCACTCCACTCTAACCTCGGTGATTTTCGTTGTCAGAAATTAATTTACGAAATACCGTTGGCATTAAGCGTCAAACAGTACGTATACGGTAATCCTATGTTTTTGCAATTTTCGTTCTATTTTTTTTTTTAATTTAAATTTTTAATTTCTAATTTGAATATTTTGAATAATGAACGGCCGCCGAAATTTATCATGGAAATTTTAATTTTGTTGAGTCGGGTGACGGCAATTTGGTAACGCAAGGGTTATTGGATAATGAAGTGAAGAAAAATATTGGGTAAAATAGTGCTCGAGGTTTGTGGGTAATTTAAATGAGCGTTGTACAAGGTCAAGAAAGGAGTGGAGGGTCCGTTAGCCGCAGAAAATCAAGTGGAGCGGGGTTTATTAGAAGGGGAATAATTTGCAATGCAATTTAATTGCAATTAAGGCCGCATTACAACTTGTTGATTATAAGGTAAGATGCTGTCAAAGGGATTATAATTAGACTAAGTTTGATGAGTGAACTCGGGAATATTGAGTGTAATTTTATTAACAGTCGGTAATGGGGGTGCTCATTAACAGCTTTTCACATGAAAAATCACCTCAAAGGCACCGACGTTTTGTGTGGGTTTTAGGAGAATGGAATGTGTGTTTAATAAGGGATTAGATTCACTTTAGATTCGCTTTGCAAAAATGAGTTGTTTTTTTTTCTTTATTTTCGCAAAGAATGGAATGAAAGATCTCTTCTGATTTAAATAAAATATAAAGTGCTGTTTTTATTAGGAATTCTTAGAAATTTAAATTTAGTGTATGTATGGAGTTTTTATTAATTGTAATATTTGTTTTGCAGATTGAAATACCGTAGTTGAATTATTTATTGAAATAGGGTATGATTTTTGTAAATATTTGAAGAGGTATTTTGATGTTGTGGTTGAAGAAATGGGAGTTTGGCGGTGCTGAATTTTATTAGGTACAAGTTGGTCCAGTTTGTGCCTTAAACCGGATTTGAAAAATATCATTTTATTGATTCGTAAGTTGGCAAAAGGAAAAAAAATGGAATGTGTGAAATCTTTGTAGGACCTGATGTTTATTCATCAAATTGATTTCCTGCTTGCAAATCCTGACAAGTCATTTCGAACGCGGCATGGAATTGAAAGGTTGTAAATGTCAACTAGTTGGGCTTAAATTTGTAACGGGATAGCGAAAGTGAGGTTTTAGGCATGAATACATGTAAGTCGATATTATTTAATGACGAAGAAACGCGATGAGGGAAATTGGTTGGCATTCTTGTGTGCTCGCGTCGCATTATAGCATATGTGTGCAGAAGTGCAAAGTGATTAATGTGTCAGCTGGTGTGGTTTTGTTCTGTCGGCACTCGTGTAAATGTCACGACGGGAGAGCCCCAAGTGTCTTGGACACGTCTCTATTTAAATGACAAGACTGACCGTGGTGTGGGCTGAACCGAAGTCGGACAATGGGAGCATGGATTACAATCAATAAACAAGATCCATAATAAAACATGGGTTTTCTCCGTTCGTTGCGAGGGCCGAGTCGAGTCAATAACCTGGGTGGAGTAAACTTGTCAACGAGTCACTTGTTGTACATTACTTGTGTGAGATGCCAAAGGAAAGGGCGGTTTACAGCGATGCTTTTCACGCGCCCCGCAAGTCTCCAGAGCTTTAATTTGCGCTCATTTCACGTTTCTATGGATGGCAATTGCGATTAGAGGTGTTATAATGAGCGTTTTTGCTATTTTTGTCTTTAGACCACCCAGTGACGTGTGCGAAAGATGAAAAATCTTACTTATTTGTCATGTGCAGTGTTGACCTATTTTCAGTAGGTTCTTGTATCGGAAGATAAATCTTCCGAATTCACTTAATTAAAAAAAAAAGTAGCGATGTTTATCGAATGACTGTAGTTATTGCGGGTTAATTTGCAAGCATTAATTTGCTCGCGTGAAATATGACAGGTGATTAAGAGTTGACCAATCGACACGCCAATTGATTGAAACGGACTTAAATTGACAGGTCGTTAATCGATGTGCACGTGAAACAAAAGTTTAGTTTTGATTTACACCCGTTTACGGCCTATGATAATTGAAGAATTGTTCAATTACAAATACTTTTCACACCTTATTGAACCTATTAATTTGGCAAGAGGGCGTTTGATTGGAAGAGGTGCGAATCAGGGCCACCCTCCGACCGACGGATGGGCAATAAATCGCCGCAGCGGACCACAGCACGTACCTTTGAATATTTTGGCAGCCCATTATCGCCTATATCACTCATAATTACACCATTGGAAATAATCATTATAGTTGTTAATGATTGATAAACCAATTACACAAGTGCAACATGGCGAACGCGGTTTAATTTTGGGTGTTTAATCTCGGGCGCGCGCTATAAATATGTTTTATTCGAAATCAATGGAAGAAATTGGACAGTTTTATCGAACTTGATGAAAGGGACGAACAATTAGCCGTGCAATTTGGGCTTGAAATATGCACAATTCGTTTGTTTTTATTTGTTTATTTATCCGCGAGTACAACTCGCAATTGAATTAGGAAATTCGACACTGGGATCGGTCGAATAATCCTGTGATTATATTTGACATCAATTACGTCTATTATGATGAGAGTACACGTAATTTGTTAGCTTGTTGATTATTAATTTATCACCAGATATACAGTTGTACTTCATATCGGGACTTATTTAAGGGTTAAAGGTAAAATTTTCAAGGGGATTGAAATTAAATCATTGGCTTTGGCAAGTGAAATATGGAGGATTTTGATTTTTTTGTGGAAATAAGATGAGTGATATTAAATTTCAAGATTATTATAATGTTGATGTACGATCGAGTTTGTGGACAACTTTTTTTACAGAGTGCGAAAAAATCCATGATTGATGTGTGAAGTTGTCAAGAAGTTGAGAAATAATGGTTGTAGGAAGAAGTTTGTATCTGAGGCTGTTTTCTTGCATCGGGTAATTGAAAAGCAAAGCCAACTACTGTAGTCTCGTTAAATTACTGATTGGAATTTAAACGATTTTCTCGGTCAGAGAAAAGAAGACGTTAGATTTGACCTTTTTCAATTGGACACAACAGTTGTGATTGCATTGCAAACCGTGCGCTCATTCCACCTGAGTTGACCATACCTCAGAGTGAATTAGGACCGACCAGGTGATGGCATTCTCGTGGGAAACTGTTAGGCCTAACTCTGGATTCGGTTTTGCCAACGACCGGTTTCATTTTCGTATGGAATAGAAAGAAAATAACTAATGGTCATCGCCGTCATAAATAGCCGTTAAAAATATAGCCCGAAAAAGTTTCGGAGCAAAAACTCTTTCGTATTCCGGCTGCATTTAATGGGTTAAATTCAAAAACATGACAAGTCGCATTCATCACCAATTATCATGTGACTGATCCCGAGCAGAAATTTCTTTTTTTTTTTATTTCGAGACGCTGCAGTGAAAAATATTTTTCATTTGGCTAACAGACCCGAGGACAAAAACTTCCGACTGAATTTTATGGCAGTCGGCATTCTTCACATGTTAGAGGAGCCAATGTGGCGAGCTTCTAGAATTCCTCCTCATCATCCCTTTTCTGGTTATCTCAGTTTTCATCCTGCGACTGTAAAAAAATTTTTTTTTTTTTTTGTTGTGTGGGAGGGTGAATATGGAAGGCGGAACGCTCGTTGAGCAATGGTAGAGTGAGTACATATGTGTGTTTTAAAAAGACTAACCAGTTGTCGTCACGCAACATTAGATTCGACTCCTTCGATACTACATCTTTTTAAATAGGGGGTGAATGACGTCGTTGAGCCATTCGTTATGGCATATCTGATTTTATCTTTTTTTTTATTTTTTTTTTAAAGTAGGTTTTAAAGCTGACATATGGTGATGTATTGGGGATAAAGAATTAAATTATACAGTTTTTCATTTTAATGTGGGGATTTTTCTTGGTGACGTGGACTGGATATTGAAAGCTGGTGAAATGTAGTTTTTTGTGAGATGTAGTGTTATTGTACATTTGTTACATTCTTTTACTGACAAAAAAGTGTCAGCATTTCACGCATATCTAGTCTTGAAGTTTTTTCCGCTCTGTATTTGTGTGAAATTCCAACGAATGAGAAACAACCTTAGTGAAATAGCTGGAAAACATGGAACTAAATATTTTTTGCTTTAAAAGTTTTAAATTTCAACACCAGGTGGCAGAATTCTTTACTGCAGGGCTTTATATTTATGCAACATCCTAAACTCAAACTTTTGTATGTGAAAAACTAATTTATATTTTGATAATTTTTAAAAATGAATATGTTTTAAATAAGTGTTGTTAATAACATATTAAACATTAAAATTTTTTTGGTTAAAATTTTAATTTATGGGTGTATTTATTCTTAATTCTTAAAGTTGTTGAGGCTTCTAAAACTACTGACAAAATCCAGCGAAAGACATTCTAACGCGCTATCTGTTGTTGTCATCTGGGCGCACCGCAAAATTTCATTCAAAATCACACTTTTATTAGGTTTTAAAAATTTCATTCGCAGGAAACACTGACTGCTCCATATGTATGAAGACGGAGTGATTAATTTTTTGTTTTGCGAGCGCTCGACATAATTTACGAGCATTTTTACGTGACAAACGCTGGTGAGGAAACAAGTGATGGCAAAGTTTTCTTTAACTCTTTGCAACCCGTCTGAAAAGGAAATCATCCATCTTGAGAGTTGTAATGCGAGGGACGTCACTTCCTCTCTGATGTCAGTGGGGTGTTGAAAGTTTATCTGCAAATGTCACCACTGTCTCCGGTCTGGGTGCGAGATAGCGAACATCTCTTGTATGGATGGGGTAGCCATGTAAACATGGTGGGTTTCACTTCGCGTCTCCACCATCCAAACACAAAAGGTGCTATCAGTGGTTAAGACTTGTCGGGGTCATGGCGAAAGAAGATTTGCGAAATGTTGAATATTTTATTCGGCGGTGCATTCTTTTAAAGTTGCGCCCACCACTTTTCCTCGTGGAAAAACAGATAAAATGGCGGCTGACACACAGCAGATACTATTTTAAGCACTGCTAATTGTGTCCATTTTGTTAATGATTTGTTTGTTTTCAGACATTAGTTGTTGCACACGTGTTACAGTTATTTTTGGGTTGTGTTGTGTTGGGAGATATTTGTGTTGTAATGGCAAAGTCAACGCTTTGTAATGATGGCTTTGAGCAGTAATTAACTGGGACAGTCAATACACTTACGGTATAAGTAGGTGTAAATGTAGTTAAATGTTATTGTTTTGTTAGGGTTTTGGATTGGGAGTTGTCGGTGAAAATGTATGGGAACTGCAGAGTTTGAGAAATTGTTTGCATGATGCAGGTTGAGGTTGGGTTTCAGAAAAATGTCTGACGGAGTGAGAAATCTAGAGTTCATTCACTGTTTTTCTTTTGCAGTAAACAACTGTTATTTTTCACTTTAAGAAATTCCATCCACTTCGAAAAACACCTCTTATCACTTTCATCGAGAATTCAATCGATCAGAATTTCTTTTAACGGCAAAACGTTGTTTCGTGGTTAACCTACGTATTGAATATGATGGCACCCCTGTTTGTCTCGCTCTGGAAACTCTGGCGGTGTAAAAGATAACTTTAAAATGGCTGAAAGTTAATGGTGCTCTGCAGGAAAGCTAAAGTTTGTAATTAATTAATTCGAAGCTGATTAAAATTGCACTTCCGGTCGAATTATAAACCTTAAATTTTGGTGGGATCGAGTTTGAGGCCTACAATAAAGTGCTGTATCTAGAATTTCAAAAATTCTAACTAAACCGGAAGTTGATTTTTAATATTTGTGCTTCGGTTGTTTTAAAATAAATTTGCATTACATCCGGTTTGAATTTGGATCAGAGAAAGTATTTGAATTCAATTTTTAATGATTGGCAAGTGTTGACAATAACTAAACCGGAAATGCCGTCTTGAGAAACTCAAAATGACACAAATTACTGGAGGAAAAAAAGTTAATATCTTCATTTAAAATTCACTATCAATTTTTAAAAAGACAATTAATCTTGCAAAACTTCCATCCTTTGTTCCTTACGATAATTACCGAATTTTTTTATTCCTCGAAAAATAAAGTTTTACTAATTTATGCATTTTCACGTTTTCCGCATTAAACTGTTTGAGAATGTTTTTGCATAATACAAGCAAGTTTTCAAAAATGCAGATACTGTACAGTGGAGAAAACTCGAGGAGGTGGCGAGGGCGCTCGGGGGAGTTGATGGAAGAAGGCAAGAAGGGGAAAAAAATCTGAAAAATGGCCGAGTTTGCTTTGTACTTTTCTTCTATTCCCAGTAAATATGCACTTCCTTGCTTATGGGCGCAATGCCGACATCAGCCATGCGTTAATAAGTGGTGTGAAATATTAGCCTTCTTTGGGAGTTAAGTCCTTTCCAGTTTTGTGTAAGATTCGATGGAGCCGAGGCAATGTGGTTAAAAGCTTACTCTTGCTTTTAATATTTTAAAGCTGCAATGAGACAGTGTTGGTACTTAGCGTCCAAAAACAAAAAAAAATTAACAAAATGCAATTATAAAGTAAAATGCTATTATAAATGTTAAATTGCGGTTTGCATTGAATTTTTGATTCGTTTATTAAATTTGTGCAAGAAATTTTCAATAATCAATATGAGGTTGAAGTAGATGGTAAGTGACAGTTTATTATTAATTTTTGGCGGTTTAAATTCAATTGAGAGAGTTCAGTGGTGAAAAGTGGCTTCAGTCGTGCTTTAATGCAGGGAATTTAGTTTAGCTAAAGATAAATACGATCGCTTTTGTTTTGATAATAAAATTTGCACATAGAATATCATGAAATTTTATAAGCTCAGATCAACGAAATAAAAGTTCTAAAGAATATAATTACACTTGGTCGAGCCGGATCGTCGAAGGAATAGATTAAAAGTAATAAAATTCAGTTTGAAAATGAGGAAAAAGAAACTTCTCGAGTGGATTTAAGGTTTTTTTTTTTTTGTATATTTTTTTACATTTTTCGTGTTTTGGACATTGATTTTGCAAGTTTTTAAAATTTTAAAGTGTGAAATTAAAGATGTAGTGTTTTTCTTACATTGTTTGCTTTTAGTTGCAGGTTCGAGGACCTCTCGTTTGAATGGTCAACGAGTGGCCAACAAGGTGACGAGTTGGGTGAAGAAAGCCCCATAGGTAGGTGCGGTTATTTAATGGATTTTTGTTGTTGTTGTTGACTTAAAGATGCAGCGTTTTGTTGTGCCATTAATTAAACGCGCTTTAAGTAGTTTGTGGTAGCAGGTTGTGATAGGGTTGACTTGTCGGTGATGTAAAGTAGATACAGTATTTAGTTAGTAAGTTTTATATTTGACTGGTGAAATGCAGCTGGGAGCTTGCATACGAAATGATTGTGGTCTTTAGTTGCAGCTTACATAAATATCCCATCATCCGTTGATTTTAGATTTATGTATGTTTATACAAGACAGCTTTTATTTATTTTTACTTAAATCTGAATAATTCTGCTAGATGTTTTCGCAAGTTGGGAAAACAGACAGAGTTCAATGGTTATTAGAGAAATTTGAAGGGGGTTGTAAACTGATGTCCCTCCCCCCCCTCCCACCGAATCGATAACGGCTTGTTTTTCCATGCTCTTCGACAGTGTCGTTATAATTGTTTTGGGTTTCTTTATTTTGCTGGAAATATGAGAGGTAAATTGTACCGAGAGAAAAGGAAAAACACGACTCCTCTTCCTGCAGGCGTCGTCTTGGTAACGAACTTTGGGCGTTTTTTTTTTTTTTTACAATGGCTGTTATCTGAAAAAAAAAAAAAATGCTGCTTTTCTTGTCTCAGAAACACGAGTCGACAAAAAATTTAGTTCAACTTTTCACCACCGGAAATTGTAAAATTGAAATTAAAAAATTAACTTCATTTCCGCATGAGCAGAACTACCATAATAAACAAAAGAGAGGCAATAAAAAGTGATTGAGGTGCATTTAACGACACACTTTTTGCATCAAGTGTAAAAAAATAATAAATTTTACATTTATATTTTTCCTTAAGGTAAATTATAAATTTTATGCGTTCGGGGATCTAGGTAAGGGTAAGGGTAGTTTTGGCCATGGAGGTAATTGCACTCTTATTTTTTTGACCGTTTGCAGTGACAAACCTTTCAGTTGGTTGTCAGCGTTCGGTGGATTCGAAGCACGCATGTATTTCTGAGTCAAACACGACAATGCGGGTAATCAAAACGATACGATCGTGGTATTGTGATAAATAAATTGAACAGAGTAGTGAATTAGGGGAGGGTCTCGTACGATTGCGTGATAATCCCGCCCCTTTCTCGAACGTTGACTGCTGTTTTTATACTGAAATGTAAACTCGAGAGACTTAATACACCACCACACGCATATTTCTAGTGTGGATTTAAATGTCTACGATTTTACTACTTTTTTTTTTTTTTTGCGGCTTTTTATTTTGTCAGCTAAAGCCATGGAATTTTTTTATGTATATATATATTTGATCTTTATCTCGCCACTGATTTGGCTTTTTTATGTCTTTTTATTTAATTAGCATTTAAACTAATGGAAGTTTTATCTGATTGTTTTTTTCTTTTCTTTATGAAGTGGGTTTTTGGGTGATTTTTTGAGGTTTTTAGATTTTTGTTTTTAAGTAATTGCATATTAATTACGTTAAAATATTACATTGCAATTATGTGGGAGGGAAAGAGGAAATGGGTTTTTCTAGTTGGTTTTTGTTTCAATCGCAGACATCGGTTTTAAAAATAATTTTCTTTTTTGTATTCTTTTTCCTATGGAATCTGAGGGGTTTGTCCCTCGAGAATCACTTTGCTAGTAGGGTTCTCGAAGGACTCGGGGAGATGTGGCAAAGACGGAGGCAAAACTCTGAGGTACGAGTGGGTGTAGAGGAAAGTAGAAGGCAATCCTTGTCGTCGACTACATTCCCTTTTGACTCTTCGTCTGTCGTTCAAAGTAGAAACCCAATTACGAATCTAAATTGCGTTATAAATTCCCTTCGAGTTGCATTTGCTGTACCTTTTTTTTTTTTTTTTAACTTTACAATGAGTCTTTGTGTATGGATTTTTATTTCACCATTTTTAAATTTTTTTATTTTTTAAAGTGTTTACTTCAAGTGGTTTATTTACCAATTTCTTCGAAATCATAAAGTTGATTTTTGTAGTTGTTTATTTTTTAAATTAACAATTAGTAAGGGAAAAAATTATTTGACATCAAACACGCAACGATGTCCTGTTGTTTATGGTTATTGCTGCTCATTGCCTCATATGTGTATTTTTTGTGTCATTTAATCTAATGGCTAAATATATCTTAATATTTTTCAATTTCACACTGGAATTTTAGTGCAAAATCGATAATTAAATTTTTTGCACGGATGACTCGGAATTTACGATGCGTATAAAAATTGCAATTTACGTATCTGGGAATTAAAAATTGGAAAAAAATCTACATTATTCAAGCGTCTGGGTTTTTTTTTCTCCTCTCCCCAAATCGTTTTATACAAGAATTTTCTTATTATTGACTTACCTTATTTCCATTTGTTATTTAAGCGTCTTTAATTCGGGGGCGAATGTAACAAGTTGTTGGTCAATTGCGAGTCTGAGTCGCTCTCTAACTCCTTGAATGGTTTCCCTCGTTAGATTGAGCTTCCACTTTCGCCGCAAAGGATTGGAAATGGGTTTAATTCGGTGGCCCGAGCAAGTAACCAGCTCAAACTAAATCCTTTTCCATCTTCCTCTGGAGTATTAACTGAATAGCCATGAAGTGGACTTTGGATTTTGGCTTTGAGGTCACAGTTGAAATATAAGTCAATATTTTTTTCTTCAGAAATATGTTATGAAGAAACTAGATTTTATAAACATGTTTATAGTGTTTCCCATTCGAATTCTTTTTTATTTGACTCATTCACCTGAAAAGTAATAAAAGATGAATAAAAATGAGTTACACGGAGCAAGCAATTCATTGATAGTGGCAATCCGAGAGGAAATATTTGTCATTAATTTTTATAACTGCCTCGCTTTGACTATAACTTTCTCGCTTTCCTTTCCCCTTCCTATCAAGTGATGCGGTCGAGGGGAATCCGAATTATAATCATCTTTTTTCGATCGAAATCGACAGCGTATTCGTATTCGCGAAAGCATGAAATGAAAAGAAGCGCTCCTAGTCCCAAATAACTGCAACATATTGAAATTTTCAATACTTTTTTCAATTCTGGTTACGAATTAACCGGAAGAGGGTGAAAATATAGTGGCATGCTGGGAATAAATACAAAACAAAATTTCAGAAGATAAAAAAAAAAAAAGTTTTACGATTCATTTATAGTGTTTGGTAAAAGCTCCGCCTTGCAAACCCCAGTTGGCTTTTCTGCAGCACACGAGTTGATTTCTCCACGCGATGCTTCATTTCTTCCATCCGGATGTAATTAACATCTAGATACATTATTTGGGATCCACATCCTGACCACTAAGGGACAAATTAGTCGAGTAGGAAAATCCGACTGGTCAGAGGGAGAAATGAAAAAACAATAAGAGAGGGGAAAAAAGCAGGAAATGATGTAATGAGCTCCATTAACGAACCGCGGGAACATCACAGATGGCTGGACAATTCTCTGTTGTGGGAAAAAGGAGTCTGCTGTAGAGACGCAGGCCCGATTAAGCTCGTGTGAAAACAAAGTTATTTGCCATGTAGCGATACTTGGTGCTTAACCCACTAATAAATGGCTAAAGGGGGTTGAAGGGGTATTGCCCACAAGGCGCTACATTGGGCGTGTAAAAATAATTTGCATATCACATGATGCATTACCGCCCCTTTATAACAGGGGAAACCGGGTGATGAGTCCATTTGTTTTAGTGCGCGTATTACACTCGTGGGTCATATTACTTCGACTCGCGCACGGTAGGGGTTTTGTTGATGAACGATTGGTAGTTAAACCGACTCGTGCCTTGTAGTACCTGTTGTTCTGGGTGTTGGAGAAGGGTTTTGGGGAACGGTGGAGGAGGGTCTCGTTTTATATTTATTCTAGCCTCGTTCCGGGTGTCACCCTTAGGCCCTGTGTTTACACTTTTAATTGAAGAATAAATTTGCAAGTATAAATAATGAAGCACCTGCTTTCATCTTTGTCTAGAATAAGGCATTATCTATGTTTACACAAGCTCCTTTCCTTTTACTGAAAGTTCGCTCGGAATAGCTTAGCTTTAGCTCGCTTACTCGATTTGCTGCTTTTGTTTTTGTTTTTAATTTTTTCCGCTTCTTAAAGAAAAGCTTTTGAAATTTATAATGAGTTATAAAGCAGCTGGAGCGTGAACGAATTTGTTGACTTAACGTAATCGCAGCTTGTGGCTCTCGGAATAGTTTCAGAACTCACTGAAACGTATAAGTGAACCAAAACGTTATTCCAATGTTGCAAAAATATTTTTTCCAGATTTTTCATTTGAATAAAATATTTTTTACATATATAGGACAAGTTGACGTTTCAAAAAAATTGTATCCTATTTTTGGGGGAAAAAAGAGGGTTTTACTGGGCTGTAAATTTTTATTTCACATCAATGAACAATGTTCCCAGCATGATGACAAAAGCTCGCTCCCACGTTTCTTGCACATTTGCTCTTTGATGTATAGGTTGGCCTAAACACAGCAGGGGGGACCACACATGACAAGATACACGGCCTTGTCTTTAGACAAGAGCAAGCTTATTAAAGGCAACATTAATGACGCAAGAGGGATGATAAATCTCTGCGATTGGGACGACTTTTTCTCAACTCATTTCTATAGGAGATCCCCAACTGCGGTTTTGCAATCCAAGTTAAACATCAATGGCAACAGGAAGGGAAAATGCATTGGTGAAATAAAAAGTTACGTTCAGGGACACATCTGTTTGTCTTCTTTCAGCATGACCAAATGAGGGACCGAAATGCAATTTATAAAAAAAATAAAAAAAAAGTCTAAACTAATTTATTTTGTTTTGCTTTATTCAACATCAGCTGTCAGATAAGATGGAGATATGCAGATGAGTTTAAGCCTTAACTCATCATTTTTTTTATTTATGGTATTGAACACTTCTGGCGGATAATGGCACCGAGTGGGAAACAAGAGTGAAGACTGGAGATTAATGGTTCATTGGTTAATTGTAGTCGAGTGGCAAAAACGGGGTGTCGGTCTCATAAATCACTCAGGATGCCAGAAAACACAATGAATGTTGTTGTTTTCTTTCTCCTCCCTTCTTATTTCAATTATGTTATGCTCGACAGGCGATTTTGCAGGAAAGAATTAAAATAATCAGTCAAAAAGAAGCGTACAGAGGAAGGGAGACGGGGGAAAAAGTTTGTTTTGCTACGATGCAGCGAAGTTTTGCGGAGAAGCGAAGTTGGTAATGCATCGAGGCCACTGGAGATTAAAAGACATTAAAAAAATAGATTAATTTGAATAAGATGGTGATGAGGACTGGAGAATAGCTAGGATAATGCGAGAGAGTAATATTTTGAGGGAAGTGAAACGGATTTTTAGGTTGGTGGTGAAAGAATTCAATGAAATTTTATGACATGATGAACTATTAAGATGAAACAAAAGGAGAGTGGTTTGGAAATTAAAAGGCAAAAAAAAAAAGGAGAATATTCTTTGGCTTTGTAGATAGAAGCCAATACTTAGTTCATTCATGCATACAAAAGGAGTGAATGAGTAAATGAGAAAGATGCAAAACCGGTTAATGGAATTCTTGTGTTTTCTCTCGAAACGCTACGAAGGAGATGGTAAATGTTAGCTCACACCTCTATGTATAATGGAAAGGAGGTTTGCCAACTTAGTCAGATTACTTTTGTTCGCGCTGGATTAAAACAGAGGAGTGTTTGGTTTATTAACATTTCAACGCAACTAATTTATGCAGTCACTTTGCGTGAAGACCGGAGGGAGAAAAAATTGTGTTTCTTGCTTATTGCCGAAGAAAGCGGTTGTCAATAGCTTTGCTAAGTGGAATTAAGCTAGGATTGAACGTCTCTTTGACTTAATCTCGCCTGACTTTGAATTTGTTTACTGTTGTGTTTGTTTACGAAACTGAATTTGGTAAAATTAAATATTAAAACTGAAATTTATTGCAAGAAGGAAATTTAGTTGAGCTGCAAACAATTTGGTGGTTTAATGTTAATGGCGGAAGAAAATGAAAATGGAGTTTGAAATTTGTATGGTAGACTTGTTTTTCATGCTAAGTATCTCTTACTGAATTTTTTTCCTTCCTTTCTTTCTTTCGCTGATGTTATTTGATAGTGCACTCATTTTGGAAATGGAGCTCAAGTCGAGGGAAATAAAATAATCAAATGGTATGTATGGGCACAGTGTTCTCGTTGCCTACGAGATGGGTTAAAATTTCATAGGAAGGTAAATTAAAAAAAAGTAAAAAAAAAAAAAAGAGAAAATAAAAGTTTAATACGATATGTATGGTATCAGTAAAACGTGGCATGAAATATAATTATTCTTTAATTTTTTTGGCTGAAGTTGGCTTTTAATGTGATATCATTAATTACCCAAGGTGCTTTGGAGAATTTCTCAATGCATTGTGAATAATTAATTTAATATTTTAGCAACGAATACTAAGAGGTGATTAAATTTCGCAGAACTGTTTGATTTGAATGAAGGGTAATAAGGATATGGAAATTAAAAAAAATTAAAAAAATTTTAAAGGTGGTTTTGTGTTTGTTTGTTTGTTTGGTTGAAAGTAATTTTTCCAATACTTTTCTTGGGTTTGAAGGTCAACAATGTCGGCATTCTTGTATACCCAACCGCAGGCCACTCGAGATTGCTTTTAGTCTAATCAATTTTCATTTTAGTTTGTTTTTACAGGTAAAAGAATCGATTTTTTTTATCTCCATCTCACTTTACCACTTAAATATACTTTTTTAATTAAGTGGCTTTTGAATAAGTTGTTCAATCATTTTTTACTCTCAACCTTTAAAATCCATTTTAAAATAAAAGTGCAGGTAACAGGATTTTCCCAAAACTTTGCTTTCATCTTTTTTTAATACAAAAGAGGGCGTTAGTGTTGATCTTTTCGTTTTATGAAGAGGAAATGACTTGGTCCCGCAATGAAATTAGAAAATTTTAGAAAATGTGATGAACTGGGGATGATCACTTTTTAGAGTGTAGGGAAGTGGGGAAAGGAAGGGCAGAGATTGGAATTGCACCTCTTCTCTCCCCCCGCTTGAAAATCGCATTTTGAACTGAGTTTGTGCAGTTAAAAGGCGATAGTGTATGAAGTTTAGTAATAAGGACGTGGAACGAGGCAGGGGAAGGGACACGGCGATATTAAATTCAGAGAGCCGTGAAGATGATGAGTCCTGCAGTAATTATTTGGTAGCAACGAGATCTTGATTGTCATTTGTTTAGGTGCTTAGGCATAGCGATGGCCCCCGACGCATGCCGCGGGCTAAATTGTGTGCGAGAATTCAGTTATGGTATAGAGCGAGCATACCAGCTTCCTGTTGATGCAGTTTGATGGGAAAATGAAGGGACCTCGTTGCAGACAATTGTTTGTCTTGGCTTTGAATTATAATATTTATAGATGCGATTATACTATCGACAAGGGCTGTTTGCAAAACTTTGGAGAAATGCCCCAAAGATATTTCAACTATGTTCGAAAACGGCTGATGTGAATTTTAAACGCGTCGAACTCGATAACGATGGTGGGTAAGTGAAAGGGAGGTGTCGTAACTCGCCAAAAGATGGCGCTTTCTGGGAAAATAGAATAAGTGATAAAAGTGGTCACTAAAAGTTGAGAGCGATTTTCTCCTCTAATGTTGAATGCAGTGCAGGAAAGTTTATTCGTTTACTAAAATTAATAGACACATTTCCGGTTATACTGGGGTCACTACAATTGATGTTCCAAAAAATGTCACACATTGATTACTTAATCGGAAGTGTCTTTTTAAAGCTGAATAAATTGCAGTATTTATCTTAAGATGATTTAGAGTAGACCTTTACAGCATTTCAGGTTGTATAATAAATTTTAAATTCTGAGAAAACTGAATTTATGTCTTGAAGAAAGTGTCAACGCAACTTAATACCTCTCAAGAAACCGGAAGTGTCATTTGAAGTCGCTCCAAATTGCTTAAAATATTCAAAACCATTCTATATTTATAAACACAGCAAAAAAAAAAAAGAACTATTTCTTTCCAGATGAATGTAGGTTAATACGGATCATCGAAGTGTGAAGTATGTATCTGAGCGATTGAGGACTCATTTCTTGATTGGGTTCTTTGGCACGATAGCATCAGCAGTCAGCTGAAAGCAGCCAAGGGAGGTTGGGAGTGGGAAAAAGAACCATTGGTAATATTGTTATTGATTCTGCATTATATGAGTGCGAAGGATGACCAACATTGAGAAGAAGCGCGAGATGAGAAAGAGGCCTCTTCACACTATGGGCTGGGATCATTACTGTGTTCATACAAGCGGAAGACAATTGTCTGGACAGTTTTTGTTAACTCGCCTTCCAGCTAAGGATGTGAGTGTTATTAGTAGCAGGAAAAGGTGCCAAGATTTTGTTAGTGCTAAATTGCGTTTAGATGACACTATACCGTCACTTTTCGCAACTGTTTTTACAGCTGGGATAAAAGAGTAGATAAAATATAAATTGTCGACTAGATATGCATCAACATATCTTGTCAAGGTAGATTAATGGATCTTATTTTAACAGCAACACTCAGGCGACATCTCGTGATCGCTTTTTAAGTTTTTATTTTTTATTTTTTTATTAAATTTTAATGTTAGGTTTTATTATTTTCAATTTTTGACTTCAGGGTGTGTTGTCGTCTGTGCGAACGGTCGATGCGTTAATTGCCGATTGATCTGCAATCGCTACATTGGTTGCTTGGCAACTCTCATCACCACTCACACTTTGAACGTCAAATTCAGCTGGTTTATCTTAAAAGATGAATTAATGCACCGTAAAAACTTTAAGATGCCTAATCTACTTTTGTTGAAATGCAATCCCATTAGTTTGATCAATTTTTTCTCCTTTGAGGGAGACGTCGAGTAATCGCAAGAAAGTGATGTAACGTTGAGATTTTTATTTATCGTCGTGTTTGTTTTGTTAGCGGGAAATGAATTAGTATCAATGGCGGGAAAGGGTACGGCAATGTATTATTAATTCGTAAATTTATACTTTGAGCTGAGTGCCGCGCACGTTGTGACTGTGTATGGTTGTGCGGTTGCCATGACGATATTGGCATATGTGGAGCAAAGAAGGAAAGGTGAAATGAGATGGTAAGGGGAGAGGAGTGCGACGCAAATGGGAGGAGTAGATGTGGAATCAGGTAAAAGGCGTCATGATGAATGGGCCGGGAGCTGACCTGGGCGGGATTAGGAAATCATGAGAGTCACTCTGTTGATTGGCACAAATAAATCTCACCCACCCTTTGCAAAACAGCTGTAAAACGCGCGCCATGAGTCTCCGATGAGAGCGAGTTCGCATTGATCGCCGCCAGGATCGCTGAAATTAAGCTTGTTGTTGTTTGCGTTGCGTGGTGAGATAAAATGGAGAAGGGTTTTTGTTAGGTGTGGTTGATATAATTTTTATTTTTTTAAATTTAATTTTTTTCTGGTTTTACTTCGGGGGTTTTTGAAGCACCTGTCGGTGCTTCGGATGCTGGTAATTGATGAGTGATATATTGAATTTATTTGGTGTTTGAAAGTGCTGGGATTTGAAATGTCTGTTTGAATCACGCACTTTTTTTACTTTTTTTTTTTTACTTTTATGAGATTATGGTGAAGATGTTTTTTTCTTCTAGTCTTGCTGAGAGGAGGTTTACATCACTGTATGACGTCATAAGTTTGTTAAACATCAGTTGTAAACATTCGCCGAGTGATTGAGGATTTACAATACGTAGTGGAAGCAGTAATCAGTATTTACAACTGATTACTTTTAATCCCCAGAGTGTTAGAGCTGAAAATTTTGCTCAAGTGTTGTTGTTGTTAATACCACGCAATAATTATCCGAAGGACATAGGCGAAATCGATTATTTCTAGTGAGCCTACATTAGATATATGACTGCATTGTAAAATTGAAGTGTGTTGCGTTTATTGCAAGCGGTGATAAATCTACATCCCGAAGGTCTATTGCAACTTTTTTTTCAGTTTGGGTTGTAAAAGGGTAAAAGTAAAGTTGGGAAGATGGGTTTTAGTTTGAAGCGATTCCTTCTGTTTGGTTTGCTTTTGTTGGGAATGCGACGCATCAAGCATATGCACCGCCACCAAACTTCTATAACATGCTAATGAAGGTAGAGGAAAGAGGAAGGTAAACAGAAAATTCGACAGCAATGAAGGAAATGGGTTTAATGAAACAAGACCCCCTTCTGCTCCTGTTTTAAAGGGGAGAACGATTTTATTTAGTGAATTAAAACGCGTGGTCTCGTGAAGCATTAAGAGATTTTTTTTTACAAGTTTAAAACTCGCGAGATTGACAAATATTGAAGCGAGGTGATTGGCCTGTATGTCAGTGGCTCGAAATCACTTTTCTCATCACGCCGTCTCGAGCACGCGGTTTGCATGCGAGCAAAGATGGGTAGAATAATCGGGTTTTCTTTTGTGTGTGCGTGAGTGCAAGCGAGTTCATCCTTCTTCATTAAATAATTCCACACTGTTGATTGGAGTGTCAGGCCTAGGTTGCTGCGAGTCAAGAAGAGTCGGCCTCCAAATTGGCTGACTTGTGGCGGGAGATCTCGTTATGTGAGGCCTCTTCAATTTTTTCATCCGCTGCTTCTTCTTCTTCTTCTTTGCTCTCGTCTTTCATTTTCTTTATTTTTCCTCGGTTTGTTGGTCGTGTTTGTGTGGAAATGCGTTATCAAATGCAGGATTGGGAATTATTACTGTAAAAAAAAAAATTGAAGGTGTTTGCTGCCACTATGGCTTCACTGTAATGCTCGGTGGAATTAGGTGAAGCCTTGCAAGGTGATTGAAAAGGAGAGTTTTAATAAATACAATTTGATTGTTTTATTAAACATAGATGAGTAACGCTTATATAATTATTAACCTAGATAATTTACTATTACGATTTGTTCTAAAATAAACCATATTTTAAGGCAAAAATAAATTTTATATAT